>JAFVLL020015073.1:0-29942 GCA_021397915.2 Tor tambroides | reverse complement strand
TTTCAGTCTCTTTCAGGTAATTTACTTTCTGAAATAAACTCTGAAAAGGCTACATCTGACAGTAATTTTTACTGGATCATTAAACATACTGGTGTGATATTATCTGCTGCCTGTCATAGCTACTACAATAATTACATATCCATTTGTTTGGGGTTTTAACGAATTCATGTTTTATTTTTTTAATGAAACAAATAATTTTCTTTCACTAAACGTACTTCTCATTTTAAATTCCAATTCTAGCAGTTACAATAGCACCTAGAAAATGAATTATAAGCTAGAAGATAACTTATTTTACCCTCCCCCACACCAAACTCATCTGAAATGGTATCTTCCAGCTTCTGATTGACTGAACACACCTGATCCAGGTAACCAGCAGTGGGTAGGGCAGGGATAGTTTGAAAATAATTAAGCCAGGTGTCCTTGAGGACCAGGGTTGGGAACCCCGGATCTATTACACCATGTTCTTGCAGTAGCACGAAATTCAGCCAACATTAAAGTGACATAGGTGTTAAATCCTATTATGTCCCACTATGTTACAGTAAGTATTACGGTACCCTAGAATGCAACACAGAAGTCATACTGATAACGTGTGAATGTGGTGTCATCACAGATTTTCAACCTGCTGCCAGTGCAAGCCGTATCAGATTATCCTGAGAGTGTTCAAGATGAGTTGGAGTGTCCTTTTATGCTGTCTTCAGATCTAGATAACGCCTTAAAATCCTTGAAGGTGACAAGTAGATCATATGAGTGACATTGGAGTAGATAATGATTGCCTGAATATATAATGATATGGTATATAAATATGTGATTATCATATTATAATTCACATTTAGTTCACATTATGTACTTTCATTTTAGTAAATTTGGTTCATTATTGCTGTTTGACAGAGAGTTGGATTGAAGATGGCTACTAATTTGGCTGTGACACACAAAGGCTTGACTTGTGAAGAGTACAGGGATTGGAGTATGTTAGTCATTCTTACCAGTTTATTTATGAATACATTTGCTAAAATTATGATAATGGCATAGGAAGAGTACAATGAAATTTATATAGCTAAATAAGTTAATTTTGAATTTTTGACCCCAAATACATTATGATCCTTTTATGAGGGATCCCTTCCTAAAACATAAATGCAACTGAATATTTTCATATATAAAGACTTATTTGGACTCTGAGACTAGTGTAAAATTGTAATGTGGGGTTTTGTGGTTCTGTCTTGTTCTTGTTTTCATGTCTTTTATTTTGAAGTTTAGTCTCGGTTTCTGTTTGTGTCGTACTTCCCTTGCCCTCTTGTATTCCTGCTATTGGTTCGCTTGTTCATTGTGTCATGTCTTCATTGGTTGATTCTTGTCATGTGACCCTCACCGTTTACTATAAGTAGCCGTGCCCTAGCCTTTGTGCCCTTGTCGCGTATTAATGTTGTAACCCGCTGTCGGTGAGTCTAGTCTGTTCATGTCATGTCAAGCCTGTTTCATGTCAAGTCTGTTTGGATTATGTTTGGATTTCGGATACCACCACTGTAAATAAACTGCACTTGGGTTCATCACTACGCTCGCCTCCAGTGGACTCTTTACAAAAATTATAAAGGCAGCATGTTTCCAAAGTGACTTTGGCTTTGGCTCTTCAAAATATTTACTATGTATTAAAATTAGTGGTGTCAAAATTAGCGCGTTAATGCATGCGATTATTTTTTTTCTGATTAACGCGTTAAAAATATTTTACGCAATTAACGCAGGGGCGGGGCTAGGGTTGGCCACCCCAATCGCAACTGCTGCTTCTGTCTCTTTTTTTTCTTGAAAAGGCTTGCGTTTATTTAGATGCAGAACGTCTTTATGACCACATCAAACAGAAGACGTTTCAGACGCTCTAACTTCGCCTCCGCACCAGGCGCGAGTCAAACGAGCGCGGAAAAAATACTGTGCTCATAGCGCGCGCTCTTCAAATACACGCACAAAGGTGCCGGCACGCGCTGTAGCCTGTATCGTTTCATATCAAACAGCGAAAGAAACTACGTGCATGCAATGTCCTAGTTATGCCGTCAGTTAAGGCATGAAGTTACCTGTTTTCAGTCTGTTTTATACATTTATAAATGTATATATGAATATATGTATTGTAATGTACGGAAAACGGGTCGAATGATGACTAAAATGCAGTGGCTTCACAGTTACTTAACCACACAGGGCACTTTGTGAATATAATTTGTCATTAAACAAGATGTAAATACAAATGGTCGTTTTTTTTTTTTTTTTTTTTTTTTTTTTTTTTTTTTAAATAAAGATTCCCGTGCTTTTTATTATTATTATTATTATTATTATTATTATTATTTTTAATTATTTTTGTATGGGTGCTTAGACGTGTAAAGGACGTCAGTGGACATCTATTAACAACCTCTTAAAAACTACTTGGGGCACTTAAATTAATTTTTGCAGTATTAACCAAGGTGTAAGCACGATTGTTTTTGCATATTTTGTAAGGATTTCATAGAGTGTCATGATGGACTATAAATGCACGTGTAAAAGACGTCACCTACTGGACGTCGTCTCATAACTGAATCGCAACAGGGTATATACTGAACTACACATAGCTGAAAGTCAAAGTAACAATTATACATGCAACCAGACAACTATAGACATGTACAAATGTATCTGAATGCATTTTTAGGAAATATTCTGTGTTACATATTTTTACATATTTATGCCGTCCTACCGCGACTATTTTTGGCCAGGGACACGACGTTGCCGTCTGACCAATGTTTGCTGGGTTGTGGCTTTAGATGCGATTCAGATTGCAGGCTGGATAAATCTTGCGGCAGGCCACGTTTACGCGGAGTCAAAACTTGGGTGAGGTTTGGCGGTTTATGGGACGTTTATGTGCCTTCAGAGAAGATGGAGACAAGGGGAGAGAGGGAGGGTGCGATGTGTCCGCCCAGCCGATGGATTCCTTTCCACCAGCGCGGATGTTCTCGATCCCCCACTAACTCTGTCCGGAGGTTTGTTTAGTCGTCTGTCTTATTTAATTACGGTTAATTATTAAAATAAACGAGGACGCATACAGCGCGGCAACAAATGTAAACAATAACTAATGAATTATTAACGTTGATAAAAGGTTTTCTGGAATGGACCGAACAGGTGGGGAATCTCAAGCTTCCTACGTAATGGAAGTTAAGCATGTGTTGCCAAGTGTGCCGCGGTGCAAAATGTTGTTTGGGGAGTCTAAAGGCCTTGCACGTATCTCAGGACAAGTGGATAGCATTAATAATGTATTTTGAATTTTTCTACACTCCCCCCACCCCCAGCAAGGGTGTATCTCGGATTTGAGGACATTGAGGTTTTAGCCCTGGGTAATGGTATTTCCTAAAGTTTAGCAAGTATTATAAGTAGTATAATATGTGTATTCATATTTATGTGTATTTATTTTCACATATATAAAAAGAGGCCTTGTGGCTGAAGACAGATATTGGTTATTATGGGGATCAAGGGGCATTATCATCTGAATAAACAACAGTGATGTTTAAAATATGCTACACTCTCAAAAAAAAAAAATGTTTTGGCTTCTGTAGTTCTGTAGTTAATACATTTAGAAATAAATATTAAAAACTCATTTCATGCATCTACCCTGCCTACATCCACCGTCATCTGCAGTCGTTTCTTTTTAAAAGCTGTGTATGTCCTTGCTGCCACTTTTATTCTCCAGCATTCCTGTAAGTGCTTCTCATAAGGTTCCTTAACTGGTAGCTCACCACGGACATCCACCAACCCGAGCTCCAAACTACTCCACTTAACAGAATTGTTGGCTGGCAAATAGCGAGGGAATTTTCTCTTGATGATTTCCACATCAGCCCCCTAATGCATCGCAACAACCTCTTCAACAGGCAAGATTTGGTTTTCAAAAAACCTTTTTCCAAAAGGTACATCTGCAAAAAGGGGGGTCGTCTTAAAATCAGGGTTGTCTTATATTCGGGTCAATACGGTAATAGAATCGCATGTCTTCTTTAGTGATACAAGCTCAGAAACATTTACAACCTGTTGAAGTTTTTTATATTGTGTATTGACTTGGTGCCATGATAGATATTGAAATGTTGTTATTTATTTTTCATTTTAAACAGTATAGATGATTACTTAATGGTAATGCAATATTTGTGAACACAACTGTAGATGTCATACAATAAGTCCCCCAAAAACATGCATGGGGGCTTGCTTTGGTGTTGCCACTCCTCATAGACTCCATGCCACCCCTTTGCCACCCTAAAAAATATTTTCTAGATCCGCCCCTGAGCATGAGACCAACTATGTTGTTCTTTTTATCCCGCTGTGCTCCCCGTCTGTGTAATTCATAAACGCGAATTTATTATCCACAGTATAATCAGATGACTGACTTTGAAACCAAGTAGTTTTCTGTAAAGATAACAGGTTTGTATTAATAGTGGAATGTTTTATTTGCAAAGGCTAGCACTGCTAATGCGGAGCTTGAGCTCTTGAAGCTCCGCCCTCTTCTCCGGGAGCAACAGCTCACTCGCATTTAAAGCAACACACTCAAATCAGCGCGTTTTAGCTCATACCCTAAAAGTGGCAATTTTAACAAGCTATAAAAATTTATCTGTGGGGTATATTGAGCTAAAACTTCACATATACGCTCTGGGGACATCAGAGACGTATTTTACATCTTGTAAAAAGAAAAACCTATAATAGGTCCCCTTTAATATTATTGCAAATTAGAAATGTTTAGTCAGTTAAAATGTGCAAGATATTTATTTAGCAATAATAAGTAGGAAATGTATTTTCTTAATTTGTCCAGTACTGAAAGCAGAATCAATAGCATCAGAGCTCATTGATACTATGGTCTTTCATAATATAGCACCAGGCCAGTTTAATGCCAAAATACATGCTACCTATCAGATTATGCTACCAACACTGTATTTTAATACTGTAAGGAGTAGGTGTACATGTTAATAAAGCCTCACACCTTATTAAAATCATGCTGGAAGCAAAATCTGATTGCATTTTTCCCTATTGAATTATGCTACCATCTGTTTTAATGGGAGGTAGCAAAATCTGACAGGGTAGCAAAAATCATCAGAACACCGGGTTTCGGTACCCATGCCTAATCTTCACACATTACAAACCAGTTTGTCTTTTTTTCTTTTATGTCTACAAATGTTCATATTGAGAGTAAACAGAGGTTTAGAATTGGTCAATGTTGAACGTCTCTCATGCCGTCTTTCTCAGTCTCACATTTGAGTATGCATTCAGTCATATTTTTGAATAACTAGTTTGTTCTAGTAGAAGAACAGGACATGTTTTATTTATGACACAAAGATAGATAACCAAAACACTTAAATTATGTTGACAGTCACATAAACAGTATCTGGCATAAAAGAGTTTTCCCATGAAATCTCATGACGCAGCAACACCAGGCTTTTTGTCCATCCACGTCTGCAGTTTCTTCAACAGAGAACAGGAAACACACACCCAGTGGTTTCTCAGCTCACTCGCTTTAGTCACAGTCTGTCCTGAGAGAGAGGATTCTCTTCAATAAAGCACTATTTTCCAGTAAACAGCCTCATTATGTGTCTTACTGGACATGTATCTCACAAATGTACACAATGCTTCACTTAAATGATAAAAATACAGTTAAACAGACTTCATTCAGACTTCATTCACGTTTCCATTCAAATATAGGAAAATAAAATAAACTCCAGCTAACATATCTTAATTATGTCAAGTCAAGTCACCTTTATTAATATAGCGCTTTTAACAATACAAATTGTGTCAAAGCAACTGCACAATTATGTGATCATATAGTGATTTTATAGCTCTTTTTGTTTAGGGGGGTCTTCTAGAACAGGTACTGTATATATGATTTAATGTTCAAACAATTAAAATGAAATAAGGCTGTGTTTGTTAAAACCATAATAACAATTGCATAG
The DNA here is from genome assembly GCA_021397915.2 of Tor tambroides. NCBI lineage: Eukaryota > Metazoa > Chordata > Actinopteri > Cypriniformes > Cyprinidae > Tor > Tor tambroides. Next base: position 24,015 of record JAFVLL020015073.1, on the reverse strand, counting down.
GTTAATTCTAGATGGTTATTTATGTAAATGCTGCATGACTTTGACATGTTTAATGAGTGTGTATTTAATATTCAAGTCACATTCTAATAGCCAATTCACACAGCTGTGTTCAATGGGTTTTGTTGTATCAGGAGCTGCTTCTGAAATCACAAACCTCCCTACTGTACAGTAGCTGAAATAAATATGTGACAAAAGAAGTATATGTGAATACACAGTATTCATGAAAGAGTAGGTAAAAAGTACCCAGGTGACCTACTGCTTTTTGGTGTAGCACGCTCACACTAAACTGAGATATGTGGTCATGTACGCATTATAATAATAAAGGTCTAGTTTGATTCTCATTTCAGTCATGGACTCATGGTTTCACCAGATTCACTCAATTAAGAGCTTTGTTTCTGTATATATGACAAAGTCACACCAAAACAAACCTGAGACACCTAACTGACTGTAAAGAGTCCACTGAAGGCAAGCGTAGTGAAGAACCCAAGTGCAGTTTATTTACAACAGTGAAATCCAAAATCCAAACAGACGAACACTTGACTTGAAACAGACTTGACGTGAAACAGGCTTGACATGGCATGAACAGACTAGACTCACCAACAGCAGATTACAACATCAATACACGACAAGAACTAAAGGCAAGGACGTGGCTACTTATACAAACAATGAGGGTCACATGAAAAGAACAAACCAATGAAAACATGACACAATGAACAAGAGAACCAATAAGAACAAGACACATTGACCAAGGTAACCAATAGCAAAGAGACATGAGGGCAAGGGAAGCATGACACAAACAGGAACCATAACCAAACTTCAAAATAAAAAGACAAGAAAACATGAACATGAAACAAAACCCAAAACAGACCTTACACTAACCTTGTACTTGCCAGTAATATTTGTGACTGATCGAGTCTAGGCCTAACAACCCATATGTTAAAATGTTGATATCAAAAATAAATGCCAGAGAAGTGCAACTAGTCTGAGCAGTGCAGTTTCCTTTGGATAAAAAAAACGACCATCAGGGCTTACTTGCCACTCATCATTTTCAGTGCAAGATAGGCTGTGCTTTTGGTGGTGGTGACATGGCAAGCTTCCTTCAAGCGTCCAGACTGTCTTCCACAATGCACATTTAGATTGTGCTCTGGTGTCATACTCCGCTTCTGTTTCCAAACCATGTTTCAAGTTTTCCTTAAGTTTTAAGGAAATCTTTGATGAAGACTTGGAACAAAGCAGAAGTTGTTTTCCAAACAAGGATTAGTAAGGCAAGTCTGGAAAGGTGGGTGCATCGGGGCATTTTGTCATTTTTAAAGGCATGTCAGGAAGACATTGATAGGAGAGCAAACTCCCACGGGGTACTGGACCGAAACGGGGTTCGGTGAGAGACCAATTTATAATTCCAGTAAGTAGGTTTGCCATCAATTTAATTACATTTAATGTGTACTTTTACTGTTCTTCAAATCTAAAAAGTAGATAAAAATAGTAGTAGCTTGCAGATATATCTAAAAGCCATTGAAGTGCTCTTGTAGAGCGTACACTTTCATGTTTTTTAACACATTTAAGTGCACTCTTAAAAAATGCACATAGTAATAATGTGTAAATAAGTTTTACTTATATGTGCATTTTAGATTGTTTTGTTGTGCTTTAAAGAAGTACACTTGTGTTCACGTATTGACTTGTATACTAAAGCGCATGTAAAATAAGTGATTTTAATTTCAACTTCCGTTGTCTAAAATTACATTTGTTAATGTATTTTCAGTGTGTTTAGTGGAATATAGTTGTTATGCCCCATGTGCCATGGCTCAAAAGGGATGCAATAAAAACAGGGACACACTAGAAAGCCAAAAGTAGAATACAAAATGTACTAACAAAAAAATGTACTAACAAAATCAAACTATAACAAAAACAAGAACAACGTAGAATGTGACAGTCAGGAATCAGTAATGTAAAGTGAAATGAATGCATGGAAGTGTAATGTAGTGTAGTTATGTTGGAAGTGAAAAAAAAACAATGTAAACCAAACAAAATCAAGTGCAATGTGCAGCCCTCCCATGGCCATCCATCCAACTCGACCAGAGGAAACCCCCACACAAGACACAGGTCATGACATCCCTCCCCTTAAGACAGGGGTCTGTCAAGAATCCCTGGAACAAACAAACAAGGTAATTACCCCTCAACAAATCACACCACTCCCAATACTTCAGGACCTAGGACAGCAACCAGAGACAGAAGAAAACTATTTAACTGCAATCTAATAATTATCCACAGGAGCTTGTGACAGTGCATCAGCTACAGCATTCTGACATGTCGGATGTCAAGGGAATAGGCCTGCAAAAACACAAAGACCAATCTATAAGCCTTTGATTTGGGCAGTGAAGGGAATTCAAAAACATCAACGCGTTCTGGTCTGTATAAATAACAACAGGTTTACTCGAACAAACATAGACATCAAACTGAAGCACCTTTTTCAATAAGCTACAGGTAGTCCAAAGTGCAGCTGAGTCCTAAAGTCCTTACCAGGTCAAGAAAATATGATCATATTACCCCAATTTTACAGTCTCTACACTGGCTACCTATTAAAGTTCCGCATCAGTGAGTGCATTTACATGCACATTCTTAAGCCACTTATGCTTAATAAGCAGAAAATGCACGAGGTCATGTAAATGCAGTAACCTATTTTCTTTTATCGGTGTAAGAACATAAATGGCGTAAGCATAAATTGGTCGACACAGGTAGTTTTTTGCCTCTTACTTTGACCCAACACCTGAGAAGAGATGATGCCAACCCCCCCAGAGGACCTTAGATGATGCCAACCCTGAACCAACATACAAAACTACCAAACTTTCCGTTAAGTTTGATCGCAACATATAATCATTGCTGTTAGTCATATTCACTGTTTGAATACATGTCAACCCCCGGGTGCCACAGCAAAAACGGCTGCCCACTGCTCCGGGTGTGTGTTCACGGTGTGTGTTTGGTCACTACTCACTGCTGTGTATGGGTGAAATGCAGAGCACAAATTCCGAGTATGGGTCACTACCACAGTGACAAAGATAAACTAACATAGTGACACTGATAAACTACTAAACTTAATGTAGAAACTTTCATTTTCTGTGAAGATGCTTTACAAAATTTACATGTAATACTGAGTATATAGTATACTGAGATATTTTCTGACACAGTTAACATACTGTGAAAATGCATAACATTTAGGGTTGCCAACTTTAGAAAAGGAAAATAAGGGACAATGAATGTCATTGTAGTGTCTGCAGGTAAGTATGTGTATAAAAGGTGTAAAAAAAAAAAAAAAAAATGTTCTCATAGATGAACACATTTATTTTGCTTAACCTATTTATGTACACTTTAATTCTAAAATAATTTTTATCTCATAAACTAACAAACAAACAAACAAACAAACAAACAAAAAAACATTGGCCTTAGCAAATTGTACCACTATAGAATTGTGACTGTTTATTTGATGTGTGTCTGCAAGACAAGTGTGAAATGTTATTTTGGACCTAGCTTCTTAGAGGATCATTTTCATTAAATACTTAGGTATGCATCTACAGGACATAGTTAGAAATCTTAAATGGACACATTTGTTGAATATGAAGTATGATTGGATGAGATAGAAGCATCTGGATTTGATTAGGGTATAAATGCTGAGTCAATGTATCTCTCTTTGTCACACTCTGCAGACAATCTGTATGAAAAATATCTTCAAAAGACTTTTTGTCTCATGCCTTTATTGAAATAGAAATTACCACAACACATTTACATTGCATTTATTCATTTAGCAGATGCTTTTATCCAGAGCGACTTACAATTGAGGAAAACAACAAGTGATTCATCTTAAAGAGGCAAATAGACACAGGAAGTGCTTGTACAGTAGGTGGACTACTGCCGCCGCAGGGCCACGGTGTTAACTGCAAGTCAGTTGCATGTTAAAGTCCTTCATGAAACTACCGCCGGGTGGTGCAAAGGGAAAGTTTGCAAACTGACTGAAAGTACTGCATGATATTTTGTTTTGTAAACGGAGATCAAATAACTAAATAAAATAACAAGAACATTATAACATGACATTATAACAGCCTTAAAAATCATTAGAAAATTTACAGTGAGGGTTAATTTAAAAACGTGGGATAGTCGTAGGCTGCAGCCTAACGCATCAAATAATAATAATAATAAAAAAAAGAATTAAATTTACACAAAGGCTCTTACTGCATGGTATGGTAAACAGTCATTATGATAACCATTAAAATTACACAATTTCCTTATGTTGTATTAAGGGGTTTTCAGTTCAATCTACAGGCTAATGAAAGTTTTTGAACGAAAAATCCTGACCTTGGCCGTTGCTCCTCTGTACAAGGCTGCAAGTTCATGAGACTCTGTTTGCGTCGCAATTTACTCTGACTCACACCATTAAATTTTTTTTTTTAAATCCTTGAACAAAATAAGTTGTGAGAAATCAAGATTAAGGTGAAATGACTAAACCTAAACATAGGAGTCTGATAAAAATGCTAATTTTAGAAGAAGATTTCAGATGGCACGTAGGCGCTTTTGCATCTGAATTCTTCAAATGTAAATGTTGAATCATGCAAGTAAAACTCTAATTAATCTTATAATAATAAAATTATATACTGTACATACTTTTTCTCTTTTGTGGCCCCTGTGAAGAGGTCTGTTCATGGAACATGAGGTGGTTTCACTGGAAGACTCCATAGAAGCTTCATCAAAAGGGTTGTCTATATTGTCCTCAGAGTATGAATCTTCTTAATGAAGAATACACAGTCAAATTTAGTGTTTGTAAGATGTTTCTAAATGTACATCATGCATGCATGAACACACACACAAAGTTAAAGCGTGCACTTTAACTTGATACCACCAACATAGAAAACCCCACTAGGTGAATTATATGGATTGTTTACAAGTTTTAACATTTAGGACACATCTGTCAAGGTAATCCCATTAATACCTACATTACAGGCTAAAGAAATATACGAGTTAAAAAAAGAAAGTACATTTGCATATCTCCACGAAATTGCGTTTCTGTCACTTATCACAAAGAAGTGTTCTCTTGATCACCTGAAGTAACTCATATAACAGCATATAAAAGCAGGGTTAGTTAGTCTACCTTACCTGGACTGTTGGTCGTGTCTTCTGAGGGCAAGTCCTCAGGGAAGCCGACATCCACGCCGTTATCCACAGGGTTGGCAATAGGATGCTCTCCCATAAATGAATCGATAATGTCATAAACCGGAAAACTGGACGGGTTGCTACCACTTTTACCATTCTGTGATTTAGCCTTGAAGAACGCCGTTTTTAGTAACTTCCATCTGTTTTTGATTTGCTCGATTGTTCGACTGAAACCTCCAATCTGCATTTCTTCAAACACCTCCTTAAACAGCTCGTTATTGCGGACATTTCTTCCGTCCAGTTTCGTCACAATTTTTGTCTCTTTTAGTATGTTCAGTAAGTAGTTTGTTTCCTCCGTCGACCAGTTCTTTCCACCCGATGCCATCTTTACAACTAAAGACGTGAACGTGAACTTGCGCACTGCGTAATGCGTGTCAACATTGCACTGCGCATGTGTCCCAGAGACTTCTGAATACGATTGAGAAAGTAGTCGGATTCAAGCGTTGACATGGTCTCATTTTGCCGTTAGATCGGATTAGAAAAGGAATAAACCACCCCTTCCAATCCGATCAAAATTTAATTTCAGCTCAATCGGATCGATTAAGGTGTTTACCTGAACGTTTTTCAATCCGATTGAACCGTCAATCTGATTACAAATGGATTATTTGGGTGCATGTAAACGTAGCCAATGATGAACCGACTTTAATTGAAAAATTAAGTGTTTGCTATTGTCTTCTTACATTATTGACTCAGTGATGTGATGAATGACGATGTTTTTTGTGCAAGCCCACTCATGAAAGGGCTTGGTTTCGCCAATCAAACTGAGTACAGGTATTCTGGAGTAGAAGCTGCTGAGGCTGCTCTGAATGTCTCTCCACCCTGGGACACTTCTCAGTAGGGCCCATTCAAGTTATTTTGTATTCTCCAATGAGCAGCCCCAATTATTGAGATAATCCACTGATGCTGAATAAAAGTTTCTCACTGCACAAAAGGAATCTTCAGCTTGCATGTCACCAGCTTAAACAAGGGTTTCTAACCGATATTTAATGTCAGAGAGAATAAATAATTCTTCCAGCCTGGCCTGCAAGATTTTCCTCAGGTCATGATTGAGGATAGCGACTTCTGTGGCAGATACATAGTCTTACTCTACTGTCTCCAGTGCACGGTTAAAAGTGGCCGTCTGCTTAAGCAAAAATCCAAGCCAAAGTTTTGTGCAAGGGTTGCTGAATGTGTCTCAGAACTTTTGGGCATTTTTCTTGAGATAGAAAGTAAGCACGCAGACCATCAAAAAGGTGCGGAATTCGTTCAAGTGCTGGACCAAGAGAGAGGAAACGTGTGTTACCATGCTGGAGTAATTTCTGATAATCCAGCTCTACAAAGTCACAAAACTCTTTGAGCTCCTCTACACGCACTGTGTAGATATGAAAGTATTTGTATTCCTTCACAGCAAAACTCTCCAAATCTCTGTAAAGTCTCTCAAAACTCTCTCAATGGATAAACAAGATGACAGTAAACAAGATGGTAATTCAAGATGGCGCCACTCACGGCAGCCATGGTGCTTCGCTATCCAGTTGTTTTAGTGTTTTTGTTAGTTTTTTCTGTTTTTTTTTTTTTGTTTCTCAGACACGATCAGTTTTACCAGAGAAGAACTGCTGAACATTCGGCACACCACAAAATCTCCTACCAGTTTTCGATTATTCGGATGTTTTGCTGGACATAGTAGTCAGCGGAGCTGATCAAACGCAGGACGTGCAGAAGGGGGAAGCGAGCCGGCACGCTCGTGAAGCTCAGACAGCGCGGATTTAGAACAATGTTTCCTACCATCCATCTGGCGAATCTCTGCTTTCTACCCAACAAAACGGACGAACTCCTTCTGCTCTCCCGGACAAATAAGGATTTCTCAAATTCTGCTGCTCTGTGTTTCACGGAAACCTGGCTGAACGACGCCATTCCGGACAGCGCACTTCATCTGCCAAGCTTTCAGCTGCTTAGAGCAGATCACGACGCAGAATCAACGGGGAAATTGTGTGGCGGCGGGACATGCTTCTACATCAATCAGAGGTGGTGTACAGATATAACAGTGTTAAAGAAGATGTGCTGTTCAGATCTAGAAGCTCTCTTCATTAACTGTAGGCCTTTTTACAGTTGTTTACATTCCTCCGAAAGCGCACGCAAGCCTGGCTTTGTAGAAACTCACTGATCTGATCACAGACACAGAACAACAACACCCAGACTCTGTTTTAATCATTCTTGGGGATTTTAATCAAGCAAATCTCTCACGTGAACTGCCAAAATACAGACAGCATGTTACATGTCCCACCAGAGAAAGTAATGTATTGGATCACTGTTACACCACAATAAAGAATGCATATCACTCTGTTCCACGGGCAGCTTTGGGGCTCTCTGATCACTGCCTGGTTCATCTTATACCAACCTACAGGCAAAAACTTAAATCTGCTAAACCTATAGACTGTAAAGAGATCGACCAACGAGATAGAGCAGGTTTTAGAAGCCTGTTTAGACTGCACTGATTGGAGTGTTTTTGAAGCTGCTGCCACCAATCTGGATGAGCTCACAGAGACTGTAACTTCATATATCAGTTTCTGTGAGGATATGCATTTCCACCAGGACTTATGTAACATTCAACAATGATAAGCCATAGTTTACAGCAAAACTCAGACATCTTTGTCAGGCCAAAGAGGACGCCTACAGAAATGGGGACAGAGTCTTGTACAGTCAGGCCAAGAACATACTGAATAAGGAGATTAGAGTGGCTAAAAGGACCTATGCTAAAAAGCTGGAAGATCAGTTCACTTTCAATGACTCCCCTTCAGTGTGGAAAGGCCTGAAAGCCATCACCAAGTACAGGACAACATCCCCCAGCACTGAGGTGAATCAACAACTTGCTGAAGACCTGAATGAGTTTTATTGTAGATTTGAAACCCCCCACAATCATCCTGACCATCTCTCTACACAACCGTTAACATCTCCAGCAACCCCCCTCTCCCCCACTCCTGTACTTCAGATCAGAGAAGAAGATGTGCGCCAGGTCTTCAGGAAGAACAAGAGAAGGAAGGCACCAGGCCCAGATGGTGTGACACCACCCTGCTTGAAAACCTGTGCTGACCAGCTGGCCCCCATCTTCACTCAGATCTTCAATAGATCTCTGGAGTTGTGTGAAGTCCCTTCCTACTTCAAATGCTCCACCATCATCCCTGTTCCATCCCTGCTCCATCCCTGTTCCAAGATAACAGGACTTAATGACTGTCTGTCGTCATGAAGTAATTTGAAAAACTGGTTCTGGCTTATCTGAAGGACATCACTGGACCCTTACTGGACCCCCTGCAGTTTGCTTACTGAGCAAACAGGTCCGTGGATGATGCAGTCAACATGGGACTGCATTACATCTTGCAACACCTGGACAAATCAGACTTATGTGAGGATCCTGTCTGTGGACTTTAGTTCGGCTTTCAACACCATCATCCCTACACTCTTCCAGACCAAACTAACCCAGCTCTCTTTCCCTAGCTCTATCTGTCAGTGGATCACCAGCTTTCTGATAGATAGGCAGCAACTAGTGAGACTGGGGAAATTCATGTCAAACAGCCGCTCCACCAACACTGGTGCCCCTCAGGGATGTGTTCTCTCCCCACTGCTCTTCTCCCTGTACACCAGGGACATAATACACCTCTGTAAATATATACAATTTAAATTCACGTCTCGCACTCTTCAATGCACTTTGAATGGAACATACGTTCGCTTTGAACTGGAGTCATGGTGGAACATCCTGTGATGTCCACTTCGCAGGGCACTTATGTTCAAATAGAACAAACGTCTGAAGCGATAAGAGAACCTGGGCCCCAGTTAGTCAAGTACTAAGTACTAAGACTATGTGCCATATTTCTAGAGAGAAGAGCGGCACCACCCCAGGAGGGATGAAGACCATCTCTTTTCAACAGGTCAGGTCTGCCCCAAAAACTCGTCTAATTGTCTATAAAATCTATTTTATTCTGCGGGTACTACTTAAACATCCAGCCATTGAGTGACGGCAGTCTGCTATGAATCTCATCACCCCGGTAAGCAGGGAGGGGGCCAGAGCATATTACAGTGTCTGACATCGTACTTGCAAGTTCACACACCTCTTTAACATTACTTTTAGTGATATCTTACTGGCGAAGTCGAACATCATTAGTGCCGACGTGAATAACAATCTTACTGAATTTACGTTAGCCTTGCCAGCACTTTTAAATTTGCCAAGATGTTAGGCGCTCTGGCTCCCGGTAAACAATGGACTATGGTGGCTGGTGCCTCTATTTTCACATTCCGTACAATAGAATCGCCAATTACTAGAGCACTTTCATCAGGTTTCTCAGTGGGTGCATCACTGAGTGGGGAGAACCTGTTTGCTGTTTTGATCAGAGCGGGCCCGGTGTTTTGACCTTGACAAACCTGCAGTCACCAGTTGCCCTGCTGCATGGGCTCTAATGCCGGAACCGAACAATGTACAGGACTCCCTGAGCTAGTCACATCCAAAAGCCATATCTACAGCCCTCACATTCTTACTATCCTCAACTAAAGTTTGGATGTGTGTCTCTAGTTCTAAAATCTTCTCTGTCAGCCCAACTATTTCCCTGCATTGATCACATGTGAATCCCTGGTCACCGACAGACAGAGATAAAATGTACATGTAGCATGCGGTGCAAACAACAATAGCAGGAGAAGCCGCCATTACTCACCGTGATTGATGAATGATTCACTTACCATTGTTGTTTGATGAACTCGTAAAAAAACGGAGCGAGAGAGAAATGAAACGGAGCGAGAAAAAAAGAAAACAGTAATAGACATGAATAGAAACGCGAATGGAACTGCGAGTGACAAGCTAACCGGCTAACGAATGCTAATGCACTGCACTCGCGGTTTTAGATTAAAAGCGAACGATCAAATTAGTTAGATTTGTTTGATAGATAATATCAGAGATATGGTGGGAATTAAGTTGTATTTTATCACTTTAAACAACAAAGAGTAAAAGTAAGATTCAACAGAAAAGCGAAGCTACACGGAGCTACAATCGCAAACCTCTCAGCAGCACAGCAGACAGAAATAGCCTTTCTTGTTCGTCTTATCTATCATATGTTGCTGCCTCATTACTGTGCTATACAATTAAAAGAAATGTCTTTAAATTTTAAAGTAGCCCCTATATATTTATGAAAAAATACATTACTTCTTTCATGAATGTATTTTACAACTATACAAAGAACAATGAGTAACATTTTACCAGATTTAATCCTACATTTACTCCCGTTTATTTGTTCCCCACTAAATAATGTTTTTTCACTAAAAGTTTAGATTTTACAAAATTATTGTGCACTCATGATTTTTCTAGAGTAATTTTTACTACTGAATTATCCACTAACCTAGCTTATAATAGTATTTTTGTTATGATATATATATTCCGTTTGTTATTTTTTCTTTATAAGAAAGTTGTCTATATTTAATAGACTGTGTGTAACACACAAAAGAGTGATGATCAGTTCAACACACATTGATGTATAGAAATTCTACACTGATTAAAAAACTGCGCTGGTACCGGATCAATATCAGTATCGGCCAAATTTTTGGTATTGGATCGGGATCGGTTCTGAAAAAGTGGTATCTAGCCACCCCTAGTTGACACCTCCTTTGCAGCGGTTGTAGTCTGTGATGATGATAACTGGATTTTTTTTCCTGTGTCGCTCGGTGCTGAGGAGCAGCACATTCTTCCCACATTTTGTTATTTAAAACACCGCTGTGCAGTGCTTAATTTGTAAATGAACAACTGCCGGATCCAAAACAGCAATTAAAAGGCACTGTGACCGACGCTGACAATACAACTTCAGTTTTCCTGGAACATTCAATGATGTCAGTAAACAGTGATGCCACAACTATAAGAGCATCGTTCACAAGTTTCTGCATGGACCTAACTACAGCCTAGGGCACAGGTTGTCAAACCCTGGGTCAAAAATGGGTTGCCAGGATGATTTAAGGAAAATGTAAATGTAAGTTACATTAAAAAATAATAACATTTGTTTTCATAAAAATAAAATACAATCGTAGTCTATTTCACGGATGGGCAACTTCGGTCCTGGAGGGCCACTATCCTGCAGAGTTTAGCTCCCACACTAATGAAACACACCCTGTAGCTTTCTAGTGATCTTGAAGACATTGATTAGCTTGTTCAGGTGTGTTTGATTAGGGTTGGAGCTAAACTCTGCAGGACAGTGACCCTCCAGGACCGAAGTTGCCCATCCCTGGTATATATATAAAAGGTATAACTACGTGAAATATATCTGACTTAAATAATTAACATTTAAAACAGATGTGAGGAGCAGCACTCTGCAAACAAGTTCACAGAAAGGAAACTGAGATGACAGAACGCGCATCCACTTTGTTTGCTTTATTTTACAAAAACACAGTTTGTTCTGTTTTTATTGTGTGCGTGCAAAAGTAAAAGTAAACTCTTTGCGGTTTCGAATTATGTCTTACTCTTATCTGTATGATCAAACATGTCCAAAAATTTAGTATTTTATATTTCACCTGTTTGATCGCGCCGGCACCACACACACACACCACGTTCTAGCACTTCCAACTTGCCATTGCAGTCTGTTCATTATCAAAATAAAATACTGTTATATAAAAGGTTACAGTGGTCTTACACTCTTAAAGAGTCTGTAGTATAACCGGTCCAACTGTTGTGCCAAGTACATTTTTGCTCATGTGAAGAGGATGATTTTTTCTGTCGATATACGAACGCACGTGAAGTACAAAGCCTAGGCTACATTATAAATAATAGTTTAACATTCAAATACATTGCGAATATGGAAACATTTGGATTTGTGTCGAATTAGAGAGATACCTGAGCCCGCCTGGTGCTTTCAGTTTAACTTTGTTTGCTTTATTTTTTTCATTCTTGATCTGTTCCACATACCATTACATTTGTTTTGGAGTGAGGGGAACTAATGTATAACAATGTTTATAATGTTTATATATTATAATATTTCACTCTATTATTTCTGCTATTGCTGGTATTATTGCACACTCTCTGCAAACGTTCCGCTGCTCACAAAGAAAAAAAAAAAAAAATATATATATATATATATATAGTGCTTTTTGTGAGCATCTGAACTTTTGGAGAGACTGGGTTAAGCAGTAAGCACCAAGCAATGAGAGCAATTTTGAATTTAAGAAAGCTGACTGGTCAAAAATATGTTGAGGAATAATACAATCTCCAAATACATCAACACGCATGCATTGTGATACTCTCTCCACAATGGCGGATCGTCGCTGGAGATGGGATGAGGAGAAGAATTGTTGAATAAAGCCATTATTTTTGTTTCTTTGCGCACAAAAATTATTCTCGTAACTTCGTAAAATTACGGTCGAACCCCTGATGTAATGTGGATTATTTTACCGATGTCCTTGCTACGTTTCTGGACCTGGGAACATTACAGTTGTGTTGCTGACTATGGGGGTCTGAGGGCTCTCTGATTTCATCAAAAATATCTTAATGCATTGTGTTTCCTTCTGGAGCATCAGTGAATGTTTGCAGCTTTTGTTATAGTTGTGTATGAGTCTCTCAGTTGTCCTCAGTGTGAAAAGATGAATTTAAAAATCGTACAGTCACTGCTAGAAAGGGTTCAAATATGTAAAAGATTCTGGAAAACCAAAAAGTTTGCGGGACATGGAGGATTTTTCTGAGGAACAGTGTCCAGTTTAACTGTTCAGGACAAACCAGGGACTCATGAACAACCATCACAACACAAAAAAACAGTCGTGGATCATCCAGGTAACCACACACAGTATTAAGATTCAATGGTATGTAAACTTTTGAACAGGGTCATTTTTATAAATTCTGCTGTTATTTTGTCTAGTGGACTCTATGTAAACATCTCTTATGTGAAAGAGCTTATTCAGGACAGTACTAAATATGAAAAAACATACAATTTTTGAAATTTCTCTTATTTTGTTAAAATTTCTCCATATATTTGGAGATTCTGCAAGGGTATGTAAACTTTTGAGCACAACTGTTTATACACACACACACATACATAATATCTTGTCCCATTTTATCTAACTGTGAAATGTCTTTAAGTTCATTTAAAACGCCTTTGTCATCTCTCCAGTTGTACTATCTAAATAAAAGGGAAAAATAAGGGAAATAAATCTTTTAAAAAATGTGATAAATGTGAAAAAACAGTCTCACTGTAATAATATTTTATTTCTTGACATTGGTAGACATTTTAGTTAATTTAGTTAGTAGTTCATTTAGTTAGTTCATTTGTATTTTCTTTTCTTGGATGTGTGTTTTATTAACTTACACGTAGTACACACACACACACACACACACACACACAGCACCTTCTCTATTCACATGCATATCTCACCAGCAATATACCTCAACCTCACACACACATAGATATGGGAATTTGCCTACAATGTTGACATATCGTCCATAAATAGGTGCAAACTCAAACATTTTTGTGTTTCCTGGTGTCATGTTCTGAATGACTGCAGCCCTGTGGATAAACACAGAGAAAAAGAGAGTGTATACTTCTAGCAGAGGCATGCTTTTATCCAAATATGAAGCATTATATTCAATACCAGTGAACTTATGCAAGATGCATCTACTTGACAGGACTGAAAACTACAAACCCATAAAAATGCATAAAAAACATAAAAGCATAGAGAGAATTAACCTAACTAACTTACAGCGGATTGTTGTTGCCGTTGTTTTCCAGGCTGTTGCCGATACGAATCAGAGACCCCTCTATTTTCTTAATCCCCACTCTACCTTGCCTGAGAGGAGTGATGGTAACCTTTCTTATTTTGTAGGCTTTCTTCAAGTCAACCCTCCACCAGGATGGTCTGCCAGCTTTAGTACAACTACAAGACCTCGGTCCGGCACTTGGATCTCTATTTCCATCTACAACGTTTTGGGCATTAAATCTAAAACGTACGGAAGATTGGACAGCGTTGGCACCAAGAGCAAGATTGCCTGTTTCCCATGGAGAAAAAAAAGCAGAACACTTAAACACTTAAACTAAATATTTTAGTATTTAGTATATATTTTAATAATACTTTTGTTGTGCTTGAATACATAAATCCCATTGTTATGAGCAAAACTATGGATTATTGGTTTGGGACTGCTTTGACATCTCTGAAACCTTCGTAAGAATATGTATGTGTTGATTACTGAAAGAGCTTTCAAAGTTAGAAATAACACTCACCCGGAACACAAGTGGGATTGTATTCTGATAATAAAGTACAGTAATAAGCGTTATTCACACATTAATGTGTACAGAAACAAATGAAATCACAGGCGCTTCTTCTCTATCTTTTACCTGCAAAAACCTCAACCTCACACAAACTGAGAGCTCTGTGCGTTCCAGGCAGAAAAATGTTGACATATTGCCCCTCGATAGGCTTAAAGTCAAATGAGACTGTGCCTCCAGATGGGATGGACAAAACTGTCGCAGCCCTATGGACAAACACAAATAAAAAAGAGAGAAATGAAAAAAAGCATACAGTGTCCATCTGCATTGACTTTGTTGTTGTTGTTGTTGTTGTTCTGACTATTAGTTTTACATAAAAGTACAGGTGCATCTCAGAAAATTAGAATATGGTGAAAAAGTTCATTTTTTCTTGTAAGTTATTTCAAAAAGTGAAACTTTCATATATTTTAGATTCATGACAGTACAGTACAATAACACTTCAAATTTTTTTTGTTTTAATTTCGATGATTAGAGCTTACAGCTCATGAAAGTGAAAAATCAGTATCTCAAAATATTAGAATATTTACATTTGAGTTTCAATTAATGACCATCCCTACCGTATAAATTCCGGCTATCTCTTGTTCTTTGAAACCACAATAATTGAGAAGAATGCTGACTTGACAATGATCCAGAAGACGAACATTGACACCCTCCACAAAGAGGGTAAGTCACAGCGGGTCATTACTGAAAGGTGTGGCTGTTTACAGAGTGCTGTATCAAAGCATATTAAATGCAAAGTTGACTGGAAGGAAGAATTTGGGTAGGAAAAGGTGCACAAGCAACAGGGATGACTGCAAGCTTGAGAATACTGTCACAAAGTTGATTCAAACACTTGTGAGAGCTTCACAAGAAGGAGTGGACTGAAGCTAAGTCAGTGCATCAAGAGTCACCACGCTCAGACGTCTTCAGGAAAAGGGCTACCAAGTCACTTCTGAAACAGAAACATCGTCAGAAGCATCTTACCTGGGCTAAGGAGAAAAATAACTGGACTGTTGCTCAGTGATTCAAAATCCTCTTTTCAGATAAAAGTAAATTTTGCTTTTCATTTGGAAATCAAGGTCTGGAGTCTAGAGGAAGACTGGAGAGGCACAGAATCCAAGCTGCTTGAAGTCCAGTGTGAAGTTTCTGAAGTCAGAGATGATTTGGTGTGTCCTGTAGTCTGCTGGTGTTGGTTCATTGTGTTTTATCAAGTCCAAAGTCAATGCAGCCGTCTAACAGGAGATTTTGGAGCACTTTATGCTTCCATCTGCTGACAAGCTTTGTGGAGATGCTGATTTTCTTTTCCAGCAGGACTTTAGCACCTGCCCACAGTGTCAAAACTACTTCCAAGTGCTTTGCTGACCATGATATTACTGTGCTTGATTGGCCAGCCAACATGCCTGACCTGAACCCCATATGGAATCTATGGGATATTTTCAAGAGAAAGATGAGAAACAGTCGATCCAACAATCCAGACGAGCTGAAGCTCAATAGTGCCTCAGCAGAGCCACAGGCTGATCGCCTCCACGCCACTCCTCACTGATGCTGGAGTTTGTGCTAAAGGAGCCCCGACCAAGTATTGAGTGCATGAATGAACAGACTTTAAACAACTTGAACTTTTCTGTTTTGCAGATCCTTTTTTTGATTGATCTTAGGAAATATTCTAATATTTTGAGATACTGGATTTTGCCTTTCATTAGCTGTAAGCTCTAATCATCAAATTAAAACAAAAAACTTTTGAAGTGTTTTACTTTACATGCAATGAATCTAAAATACATAAAAGTTTCACTTTTTGAAATAAGTTACAAGAAAAAATGAACTTTTTCACCATATACTAATTTTCTGAAATGCACCTGTAAATGGTCATTTTGACCTATTAAAGAAAAAGGAAAATGAGAAATACAGCTGATTCAATTTAAAAAAACAAAAAAAAACAAAAACAAAAAAACAATGAACGAATGCAACCTACACAGACCTAATAAAAAGAAATGCCTTTACAATTGTGTGAGGAATTAGAGAGAGAAAACAGTCCTCACAGCTGATTGCTGTTGCCGTTGTTTGTCCATCCGTTGCCAATATGGATCTCAGCACCACTGATCTGCTCTTCACCACTAGTGATGGTAACCCTGGTAATGTGGTAGACTTTCGTCAAGTCAACTCTCCACCAAGGGTTATTTTGAATCGCAGTCTGAGCACATGTGTGCTTGTAATTTGTAGGTCTCTTTCCATCTACAGCTTCATATGCCATTCCAAAGGAATTGTATGTAGATGATTGGACAGCACTGGCCCCAAGAGCGAGATTTTCTGTTCAGAATGATATAGAAATGATTTTAAAATGTCAGTTTCAAATAAAAACCCATCAATAAATGGGCCTGAGCAAGAAAGCAAACTGAAACTCATGATTGGTTTTAGTTTGACAAAACCCAGCAAATCCAGTCTGGCGTAATGATGCGCTACCTTGACACTTGCTATTAACACATAGTTTACTGATGCCTTTACTAACCAATGAAGTGTGACGCTTGCAGCCGATCACAGCAAACACAGAGAGCAAGTGTGATTTACTTCCCCACTGAGCAAAAGAACATCAGATGATAACTGCATTTTCACATCAAGGATCATCATCGAGAGTGTGAATCGTCTGAATATGTTGACATCACAGTATATTATGAAATTTGTTATTAACGTTTAATAATTATGAAGTAACGATAAAATATTACTTCTAACATTTTACATTGATTGATAAATATAATCAATAGAATATTTCATAATACATTGCATTAATATGTTTTAACATGTACTTACATAAGCACTGTTTTAATTCTGTTACATTTAAATACTCAGCTAAAAATGCAGATACAGATAGAATATTCCCACTTTCAAAATAAATATATTATTTTAAAAATAAACTATTTTGTCAATCTCTAAAGCACCCCCTGTATGACTTGGAGAAAGAGGGAGTTGGATCTGTTGTGTCAGAAATATCGGTTTGTGATCTAATATCCAGAATATAAGCTGCCAAGAAGCAGGTTAGTCATGTAGTCAGTGTTACTGTGGCAATTATTCCAGTTAAAAACTTATGCAAAACTCAATCCTGCTTTGTGGTACAGGCCTATAGCTTTTAATGACCAGCAGTTATCTAATTGTCTTCAGAATTCAACATGGTATTAGTAACAAATATATTACCCTAAACTTACTTGTCAATACAGCCTCACACAGCCCAGGCAGTAGTGAGAACAACAGCATCACAAGTACACCCATCCTGACCACAGAAACACAACAATCAGCAGTTTATTACAGCTGCATTCATTATATAGTATTAACCTGATTACAGTCAATCCTATGTCCCTTTGCTGTTCATTGTGTGTCAGATTAGCAATGCATCTTTAAATCTAGTGAAAACGCACCAACTGGTTGTTTGGTATGTAAGGCTCACTCTACTGTCTACTCGTGAACAGTGTTGGGGGTAACACGTTACAAGTAACGCGAGTTACGTAATCAGATTACTTTTTTCAAGTAACTAGTAAAGTAACGCAAAATTTAACTAAAAAAGTTAACTAATTAACGTAATTAGTTACTTTTTTAGGGAGTAACGCAATATTGTAATGCATTACTTTTAAAAGTAACTTTCCCCAACACTGCTAGTGAATGCCATTATCGGTGTTGCAAAGGCATGGCCCTTACCTGTCTCTCCTCAGTTTAAGTGTGGCTGAACCTCAGATCAATATGGCCTGAATGAGTGAAGATATATACAGTACATGCGGCAGATATACTGTATTGAAAAATAAACTTATCTTCCAAAGAAGGGGGTCAGTAACACCCACATCTGTTTCAAAATATGAGATCAGAAAAAAAAACAAGTTTTGTAATCTGTTTTTTTCTTATCTGCACATGAAGCTTCCTTTATTTCCGCAAACTCCAGTGACATGCAAAAAAATGAAAGTATTGCCAAATGTTCCCCATTACAGCTCTGTCCCTTGTTTAGTAACTGTAGATTATATTGTGGATTGTTTTATTTCTCCCACGTTCCTGATATCATCATGTTAATTTATTTAAAAGCCTGCATTTAGATCCACGCCTCAACTCTCTGCTTACAACCATGACAGAATAACTGACCCAATCCCTCGAGGACCATATCCGTAGGTTTTTGGACCACTACCCCAACAGTGCCCTCATATCTTTGTATCAAGCCAGATTACATAAATTGTTAAAATGGTCCTCAAGGGACATTTTGTAAGCCGCAGCCAGAGGCCTGATTCGCCCCTGAGCCAGTGCTTGCAGACCTGTCAATCT
Organism: Tor tambroides; assembly: GCA_021397915.2. Lineage (NCBI taxonomy): Eukaryota > Metazoa > Chordata > Actinopteri > Cypriniformes > Cyprinidae > Tor > Tor tambroides. Next base: position 5,302 of record JAFVLL020015073.1, on the reverse strand, counting down.
GCCCACCTGACTGAGGAGATCACAGCTGTCCTTGGGCCCTGACACACCAAGCTGATGCCCAGAGAACTAGTGGCGACAAAAGCCCAACTGTGACATGGCCCCCGTGTCAGCTGCATCTGGGCTAAAAAGTTGTGCTTGAACACACTGCAAAAACCCATACGCAAATGTAATATATGTTCATATATGCAATATCAAAATATGAAATATATGCTCACATAAAGTAAAAACATAAATATACATATACGCACAGCAATATATGAAATGACACATAAATGTACACCATAAAATATATATGTTTATGTATGTATAACAGATATTTTGACATATATGTTGTTACGTCCATAGGGCCGTATGTTTATTTTTCTGCTGCTGGTGTCCCTGTGTTTTCTCTTGATCTGTGTCTATCCACTGACAGGTTAGGGTTAGGTGTATGTGTTAAAAACTGATAAGCTGAATAGTGTGTTCCAGCTTGCCGTGCAAGAGTTACTTCTGATCTTTACTCTTTATTTTCTTTATTCTTGGGATCTTTTGTAGGAATGGGATGCCTTTTCGTTTTTGAACTGTTATTTTCATTTTATTTTATTTTTAGGTAAGTTGTATAAAAATTTTTTTTTTAAAAACCTTTGTTAAGATTGCTCTTTTGTTTAATGTTTTGGCCCTTTCCCCTTGTAACGGAACGTGCTTATAGAGAACGCCCATACCGCGGAAATCCAAGGCAATAGTCTTTAATACATATAACTTGGAGAAATACAAAGGAACTGGCAAGCAACGCTTCCAAAACAACATTACATTAAGACCGGACATTGAACTAACAAAACAAGGGACTATAAGTACTAAACTAAATGAGGACCAATGAGAAAATCCCCTCCTGAAGCCTTTATTTATATCTCACAGTTTATTTAATGAAACATTGTCACATTCATTTAAATCTTTAAATTGGTGTTATCGTGGTATCGTGGCCCTGGAGATGGGAGCTCTCTCTCTCTCTCTCTCTCTCCTCACGTTTTTCTTTGTTACCCTCCTTTCCTTGCCCCTCATATATGAATGTCTGGTCACACTTTATATTAGGTGGCTTTAACTACTATGTACTTACATCAAAAAACAAGTACAATGTACTTATTGTGTTCATATTGTATTTCAAAACACTTCTGCTGCTATTGAGGTGGGATACGGGTAAGGTTAGGGACAGGTTTGGTGGTATGGGTAGGTTTAAGGGTGGGTTTAGGTGTAAGGGATGGGTCAACAGTGTAATTATAAATGTAATTACAGAAATTAATTACAGATGTAATTACATAAAGGTATTATGAACAATATAAATACAATGTAAGAACATGTACACAATAAGTGCACTGTACCAAATGATTAATTTAAATGTAAGTACATTGTAGTTAAGGCCACCTAATATAAAGTGGGACCAAATGTCTCATATATGAAATATACACACATGCTCATACAGAGTAAAAACATAAGTGTACATATATGCACAGCCATATATGAAACCTATTAGAAATTGGAACAATTTGGTTAGCGCCGATAGCCTTGTGGACAGCATGCCAACATACCGATTCCACCCCCAGCTCTCTCTCCCACTTCACTTCCTGTCAGCTCTGATCTGTCCCATCATAATAAAGGTGAAAATGCCAAAAATACAGAGGTGTAAAATACTTGAGTAAATGTAACTAATTACTGTACTTAAGTATCTTTTCGGATACTTTGTAGTTGTACTGAGTATCAAAGATATTAACAACTTTTACTCTCAACTTCACTACATTTCTGAATGAGTATCTGTACTCTTTACTCAAATACATTTGAAATGAGTGTTGAAGTTACAAATTATATTTTGCATGGTACCTAGCTTTTCTGCAGCAGTTTATTTATGCTACAAAAGATGTGATATCGCCAACTACAGGCCACTGAAAGTAATATATCTTGTGCATTTTGTCCTTACTCACCCAAACTTGTCAACAAGGTTAGTTTAAGTGAATGCAAGCTCCTTAGCTCAGGTGTTTTATATATGAGATGAGGACATGACTGCAGCTGGAAATGAGGCCGAAACCAGCACATCCAGTGCAGGAAGACTTTGACTTTTTAATTTTACTTAACATTATTTTATTTATCCTTTATACTGCAGAGACCTTTTTGAAGGTTATTGTTTTTTTGTTTTTGCAATTTTGAGGTGTTCAGTTTTATTTTGGTTTTAGAAAATAAGTGTGATTGCTCTCCTCACAAATCAGCTCTTTCTGTCACAGGAGGACCAGGCTCCTCACCCAGCCAATTACCTCGCTCCACATCTCCAGCATAACTATCGCACCTGCACCCCGGCCAGCCCCACAATCACCTGCCTCATAAAACACCCTCACCTCCTCACTTCAGTGTCCGATCTCGTACTAGCTACATGGACTCACACCTTGCTGACAACCGCAAGTATCACTACCTTGAACTACTTACCTTCTACTTACCTTCTCCATATCTCCCCTTCGTATCCTCTCCCTCATCAGATCCGTTCCAGCAGTTGAAGCTCTCCATCACCCTGGCTCGCCATTTCCCCAGTTCCCTGGAACAAGAAGGAAAAGATTGTCACTGTCACGGATCACATCACAGAACTATTCACGAAGTGTGCTACTCACCTGGTTTGATTCCATCACGAGTGTTTGTTGACTGTGCACCTTTAAATAAACACCTGACGTTTTACTTACCTGTGTGTTCGACTGATTCCGTTACACTTTCTTGTTTTTGTTGCATTTTCTGTGCCTTGTCCTGGACTTTTATGTCACTTCCTGTCTCCTGTGGTGTTTGTAGTCAGTTTGTGTCTTATCTTGTTCAGCTTGCTAGCCTCCTGTATATAAATATACAGCCCTAGTGTTTCTTTAGTTCTTTGTGAGTTGTTGAATGTAATTGTTGTCTGTTTGCCTGTGGTTTTTGGCTTATTGTTTGTTCTAGTTTTTCCATGAATGCCTGCACATAGATCCTTGCCTCTGCCTGTTTTCCCAGCTTCTCCACAACGCTACAGTTTTAGACTGGCATGTCTCTTTTACTAGTGCATCTTTGAGCCTATATTTAGTATAAGTAAAATACTTAAGTACTGTTAAAATCAGATACTCTAATACTTTTACTCAAGTTGTTTTGGAATTGGTGACTTGTAACTTGTAGTGGAGTAATTTTCACTGTAAGTTATCTGTACTTTTACTCAAGTATGGTTTTCAGGTACTCTTTACACCTCTGTATAAATAAATTGTAAAAAAAAGAAAAAAAAAAGAAAAAAGAAATTGGAACAATTCCATACATTAACATATACATTTATATCATATAATATATGTTTATGTATGTGTAATACATATTTTGGTTTATATGTCACATATATAATTATTAATACATAAAACAAATATGTCTTTGTATATACTATATCAGTCTTTCTTTTTTTAATTTATTATGCATCAAACAAACTGAATTTTTTTACAGCAATAAAAAACATCAAGTTTTGCATTGCTGAAGTATGGAATTGACTATGAGTGTGTGTGTGTGTGTGCGCGCGCGTGCGTGTGTGTATGTGTGTATATATAAATAAACCTGTGTGTGTGTGTGGTTTCTTCTTTAATCTCATAAGTAGGTGTAAACATGCAGGTCATATGGGCGGATGCATTGCAAAATAGAATAAATTGCTCACTTCTCTTCCAAAGAAGGGGGTCAATAACATATGGCGTAAGAAAAAAATGCAAGTTAAGAAAATGCTTTAGTTTTGCAATAACAAATTTTATTTTCTTATCTGCACATGCAGCTTTTGTTTATTTTCCCAAACACTGGTGACTTGCACAAAAATGAAAATATTACTAAATATTTATAACCCCTTTCTAAATGAGAGTTAGGAAAGTCAAGAAATAACACCTACTACTATTTCAACATTCCAACTGACTTGAAATTGTTTTGATGATTATCATGTTGTCAAAGTTCAGAGAGAAAATATGGCACCTTGTGTCAAAGTTTGTTTAATGACACCTCCTAAAATGTCCATAAAATTTCCACCCACGCCACCCATCAGGACCCGTTTATCCTCCGCTCACCACCACCATCCCCACTGCATCCACCACCCACACGACGATAGGTTTCACAGCCCAGTGTCTGGAAATGTGTTTTGGAGGGAAAATGTTGAAACGATTCAAAAACCATGTGCTTTAACTTTAAAACGTGAAAAAGCTATTGGATGGTTAACAGAGCAATCAAATATTTAAAACTGTCTTTCTAAAACGAAAAAAGTCATTACATGGTGTAAAGTATTCATATTCATTACATGTATAAAGTATATTGTTCAACATCAAAAACATGTCAAATGAACAGTTTTCACAAGTTACATAACATAAGTTTAATAACAACATTACATAAGTTATGTTTAGTTTAGAAAAAAAGAGTGCAATGGATGTTTTTATTAAAGAAATGGGTAACACTTTAGAATAATGGTCCGTTGTTAACAAGTAACTATGCAGGAAGTAATAGGTAGTACTACATTAACACTTAACTTAATACTATTAACTAATAGAGAAGCAAGATTAACTAAGCAGTAAGTAGTAGCAAATTTAGGAGAAAGGTAGTTCCTTATTAGATATGTGATAATTATTAAATAAAAATATCCTCTTTGAGAACTACTTGCAAACTATGACCAATTAATAAAGAATAACCAATTAATTACATATCACAACAGTAACGCCTTAAAAGTGAACAATTGGGTTTTTTGTGGAAACTAATTTATGAATATTATATCCCCCAAATAAGTCGGCTACAGTTTAAAATTGTGATTACTACTCTTACCAAAGGATGGATGTTCTCTGTTTATTTCAAACAAAAACATAGAATAATAATAAAAACAATAATTCACTTAAAAATTGTTAATAATTAGGAAGTGATGCTGACAAACTCATGATTGAATTAGTTCACAATTATGAACTCTGTTTTATGTCAGTTCAATATGTATCCCACTCCAAATGACCTATAGGTGCATCTCAATAAATTAGAATGTCGTGAAAAAGTTCATTTTTTTCTTGTAAGTTATTTCAAAAAGTGAAACTTTCATATATTTTAGATTCATTGCATGTAAAGTAAAACATTTCAAAAGTTTTTTTGTTTTAATTTTGATGATTAGAGCTTACAGCTCATGAAAGTCAAAAATCAATATCTCAAAATATTAGAATATTTACATTTGAGTTTCAATTAATGATCATCCCTACAGTATAAATTCTGGGTATATCTTGTTCTTTGAAACCACAATAATGGAGAAGACTGCTGACTTGGCAATGATCCAGAAGACGAACAT
>JAFVLL020015072.1:0-32843 GCA_021397915.2 Tor tambroides | reverse complement strand
GACCTTTTTACGAGCGCACCTGGGGTGACGTCATGTAATATGTCATCCGTTTGTAATATATCATGTTTATAGCTCGTTAACCGTGAAATGACCCCGATTATTTACAACATCCGTGAACAAACTCATTCCATAGGATTAACCTTTTGACCTTTTTAACGGAGCGCACCTGGGGTGACGTCATGTAATATGTCATCTGTTTGTAATATATCATGTTTATAGCTCGTTAAACCTTCAACATTTTTAAGGGTGGCATTACTGAAGTAGCTTTGCCAAATTTACAAAAGGTATGTGTGCATACAAACCTTATGTATTGTAAGCACACGGTGCAATAATGTTTTTATTTCTGAATCACTTGTTCCAGGTCTGCAGCAGTGGTAGTACTGAATATATTTGTTTGGGCTACACAAAGTCACTTTCATAGCCTTGGATATTAGTTATGCCCAGATTCACAATACAGCCATTATCTAGGTATCATATCACCATTGAAAGTCACTGCATTAGATGGAAGACTGCTGAGTTGGGGAATCATCCATTAGGATACAGCTCTACTGAGTCTTCAAATAAATCATCAGCCAGAGCAACAGCTTTTCAGTCCACTCCATCCCAGAATTGCAATTTATACTTGGGTTTCCATACTTGTCCCAGCCCAATCTTCAATTTAACTGACCACGTTACCCTTAGAAAATGGGCTGGGAACTGCCACGACAGCTGTCTAAAAACTGATTTAATAGTGTAGTAAAAAGTAGGTTTTGGAATATAGTGAAGTTAAAGTTCCCCAAAACAGAAATACTCCAGTAAAGTAGGCCTACAGGTACTTTAAAATTGTACTTAACTACAGTAACAAAGTAAAAATACTTAGTTACTTTCCGCCACTGCCTTTATACTATATTACACATCCTGGTCTAAAATGTATTATCTAGCAGGCATAGCATGAGTGCTGTACCCCACCTTTGTTCTGTATAATTGCACATGTAGACAACAGTTGCATGGTGAATGTGCTAAGGACACTGTGCTAAAGGTTCTCTTAGCAAATTGCAGATCTTCCATGGCGGCTCCTGTTGCGATGGAAAGGTCATCAATCAGCAGGGGACGTTGCCTGATGAGCTTTCGGCCAGCTGTGTTGTCTCTTCTGGGCTATTTGAATTGGATCTGTTTATAGTTAAACAGCAGAGAGAAATTAGCTCTGACTTTCCTTTTTCTTGCCATACTGGCCTCATCCCTCGACACTGTTTGTCCAGCAAAGCCCTGATAATCCTAGAAATCATACATTTTAAAGGGATACTTCACTGTTGAACAAAAGAAGGTATTTTGAGGAATGTTGCTAACCACAGCTGACCGTAGCCATTGACTTCCACCGTTTTTTTTTTTTTTTCCCCTACTATGGAAGTCATTGGCTACTGGTAACTGTTTGGTTGCCAACATTCTTCAAAATTTCTTCTTTTGTGTTCAACAGAAGATAGAAACTTATACAGGTTTGGAACGACTTGAGGATGAGTAACTGATGACAGGATTTTCAATTTGGGGTAAACTGTACTTTTCATAATTTATACTTATGGACCGTTTTTGTAAGTATTCATTTACAGTTGCAAATGCTTTTATGCAAAACCTGTTGAAATAAAATAATTCCCTCATCACAGAGATGTCCTTGGTCAACCAGCTTCACCAGAAAGCCATTGCATGATTGACCAGTATTTTTGGTTGAAGGGGTTGATGACATAAGGAGACAAAAAAGAAAAGGAGAAAACTTACAAAAATGTAGTTTTTAGCATAGCATAAAACAAGCATAAACCATCTTGGACCAACCAATACATGCTATGATATATGACATCTGACAAATTTCTATAGCAGACACATTCAAGGTTACAAAATGTCTTAGAATGTTGTTACTGACAAGGCTCCCACACATCCTGAAAAAAAACTGATGCTAGTTTGGCAGTCCTTGAAAACACATGGAAAAGAAGAGAAAATGTAAAATGTTATGGAAAATCTTGTTGTTTCCGTCTTAGAAATGTTGTTGTTGATGTTGTTGTTATATTGCTTTCCTTTAGCTGAGAAAAGTGAGTTTTGACTTGTGTGAAAGATATTTTGAATGACGCTGTTCACCCCTGCAGTGATGCCGTTTACGCTCATGTTGGCACTTGCTGGCGGATCAGATGTTTTCTGCAAGAGTTCAGCAGCTACTTACCCTTGCTAACATTAATTCACCAACTTGCTAACTAATAATTATTGATCTACATGACAAATTGACTCTCACAGAAACACTTACACATAGTAACACACCATGTTTTATTTAGTTCTGAAGCACAGGGAAGACAAAAGGGTGACACTGATGTGATGCTAAGTGAAACATTTATTCAGTGATTACCAAGGTGGTACTGATATATTAAAAAAAAAAAAAAAAAAAAAAAAAATGTAACACTTCCAAGTCGACATGCAATGATGGTACAACCGAATTCCGGAAATGTTGGGACTTTTTTTTTTTTTAATTTGAATAAAATGAAAACTAAAAGACTTTCAAATCACATGAGCCAATTTTTTTTTTTCACAATAGAACATAGAGAACATAACAAATGTTTAAACGGAGAAAGTTTACACTTTTATCCACTATATGAGCTCATTTCAAATTTGATGCCTGCTTCAGGTCTCAAAAAAAGTCAGCTCGGGGGCAACAAAGGGCTGAAAGAGCAAGAAAGTTTGAAAAGATTCAGCTGGGAAAACATCTAGCAACTAATTAAGTTAATCAGGTCTGTAACATGATTAGCTATAAAAGGGGTGTCATAGGGGCTGTTTACACCTGGTCACTTCATACGTTTTGTCTGACTGGATAGCTATCCGATCGTGAAAAGAGCAGGTGTAAATGTCCTCCGAAACGCATTTGAGACGGATATAAATCTGATCGCTCAAACCACTTCAGGAGGTGGTCTGGGACGCATTCCAGACGAAACTGGACAAGTGTAAATGCATCTGGTTGTTAAAACCACATATGCAAATTTTACTCCTCCCAAAATGTTAAAATAATAAACGTGTGAGAGCGTGTTATAGGTTATATGCCAATATAGTCAGATATGACAGCACTAATATGCAACACGCATCGCCGTGGACGAGTAGCTGTGTATCTCCAGCAAGCTGACGCGCAAACTGCCGCGAATGAAACTGAAAGTAAAAGCCAAAGTATTCTTCACTTTTTACGCATACGCGAGGGACAGCGTACAGTGCGCGTGACGCGAATTGCGTCATCAGAACAGTACGCGCATCACCCGATTTTTGTAACCGCGCGTACGTTGTACGCTCTGGTCGCACATGCGCATTTAAGTTATTTTGCAGTAATCATTGTTTTCACACATGTCGGCAACACTGTCCCGGGCCATTGTTTCACAGTAGAAAACGAAACTAAAGAGACGGACAACGCCAACAAAATAGCGGAGACTGCAACAACTGATGCTCACATTGACCAGCGCTTGTAAGCTAGAGGGTATGAGACAGCTCAGCTTTGGTTTAAAAGAGTTAAAAAATATTTGTTATCAGTCATGACTTAACAGGGAAAAATAGAGCAGACACTGAACATGAGTGAAGCTTTCTAGTGCGCATGTGTCGACCGCGTGCGTTCGCGTACAACTTCAAATGGACTATACTTTGAAAGGCTACGCGTTCGATTGTAAAAACGAAGTATACTTAGGCCTTAAGACGCAGACGCTCAACACAAAATCATCTTCATTAAAAGTAGTAAGACAAAACTTATCTTTCCAGTGCTGATGTCGCATGTTCTCCAATTGCAGTCTTTGCTCTTGAAATGAGCTGACAATTAATAAAATGCAGCGCTTATCTTTTGATTTCGTTGAACTCTGTTAAATTTAAATATAGCGCGAGAAATGAAGATCGGATTCATATCTGTTTTGCGACAACACATTTATGTGGCTAAGTTTAAATTGAAACATTTTTACAGATCAGATAGATATCCGATCAGCGAAAAAGCATGAAATGACCAGGTGTGAACAGGCCCTTAGAGATGCAGAGTCTCTCAGAAGTAAAGATGGGCAGAGGCTCAATCCGGTAGGTAAAGAGTGCTAGTGATTGTATCACTTTAAAACAACATTCTCAATGTCAAATTGTGCTGAAGGCTTATAAAATTCTATCATCTAAGGTGCATAACATCATCAAAAGCTTCAGAGAAACTGGAGAAATCTCTGTGCATATGACTGTTATCAAGACCTTGTCTGTATTCTGGCTCAGACGACACTGCATCACTCATCGGCATGATTCTGTCATTGACATTACTAAATGGCCTGAGAATATTTTGAAACCACTGTTGGTAAACACAATCTGGCTATGCCATCTGCAGATGCTAGCCAAAGCTTTCCTATCATGCAAGTGGCTGCCTGGTGAACATGGTCCAGCGCCGCTGTGGTTCCAGGGGCTGGCTGCCCATTTAAATGGGTTGCTCTAAGAGTGGAAAAGTTAGTTCTATGGCCGATGAGTCCAAATTCTGACATTCTTGCTGGAAAATCACAGACACCGTGTCCTCCGGGCTAAAGAGTGAGGGAGATCCTCCTGGTGTGTTATTAGCGTTCAGTTCAAAAGTCAGTATCTTGATGGTATGCTGGGGTGCAGTGCATACGTGTATGGGCAGCTTGCATGTTTTGGAAGGCACTATGAACACAGTTAAGCAAAGGTTTTGTTAACAAATACTCCCTCCAGATGACGCTCTATTTCTGGGAAGACTTTGTGTATTTCAGCAGGACAATGCAAAACTACATATCAGGAAGCATATAATGAAGATGTATTGATAGTAGAAGAATCTTTTGGTGCTGAATTGGCCTGCCTGCAATCCAGATCTTTCACCTATAGAGAACATTTGGCGCATCATTAAACAAAAAATACGTCAAAGATGACCATGAACTCTTCAGCAGCTGGAAACCTATATCAGGCAAGAATGGGACCAAATTCCAACACCAAAACTCCAGAAACTCATAACCTTGATGCCCAGATGTCTTCAAACTGTTTTGAAAAGAAGAGGAGATGCTACACCATGGTAAACATGCCCCCGTCCCAATTATTTTGAGACCTGAAGCAGGCATCAAATTTGAAATGAGCTCATTTCTTGCATAAAATTGTAAAATTTCTCAGTTTAAACATTTGTTATGTTATCTATGTTCTATTGTGAATAAAATATTGGCTCATGTGATTTGAAATATTTTAGTTTTCATTTTATTCAAATTTAAAAAAAAAAAAAAAAAACACGTCCTAACATTTCTGGAATTTGGGTTGTAATATCAAGCCAATTCGTAACCCACTGATAGGTGACTGCTTTCAAATGTTCCCATGGGTGTGTATGTATGTATTTATTTATTTATTTGTTGTGCATGCTTTGTTTAGAGCATCAAAGGCTTCTATACAATGTGTGGTTTGAAGCGCCAACCATTGTAGCCAATCACAGACATGTCTATTGACCACATAAATGCAATAGCAAATCATAAGTGTTTAAGCAAGTCAGAATTCACTCAACAGAGTGCAGAAGTAATAATTCCATTCATTTTCTCCTGTCACGATCTGTAGCTGGAGTGCCCGTGAGCTTCGCTAGAGCTCCATACTCTTGCCATTTTACCCAGGACTCCATTTCCCATAATCCTTTGCATGGACTCATCAATTGCATCACCTCTCTTATCAGATCTCATCATCAGTTCACAGCTGTCTCACATTAGAAGGACTTTAAAAGTAGCTCACACTTTATGTCTTCACTGGTGATTGAATGTTTAGCTATTCCATGTTTCCTAGATTCCATGTTTTCTAATTTCCATGTTTCATTGTCTTTGTGTTTTGATCCTTAGACTGTTACCTTGTTTTTGATTGATTGCTGCCTGCCCTGACCATTGCCTGTCTTGCAAATTACTCTTTTGCCTGTGCCTTGGATTATACTGTTTGCTTGTGTTTGACCCTGCCTGTTTTGAAAAAAGTGAAAGTGAAAGAAAAAAAAAAGCGAAAAAGTGAAAGTGACATGACATGTGGCCAAGTATGGTTACCCATACTCAGAATTTGTGCTCTGCATTTAACCCATCCTGACTGTCCGTGAACACATGCCCAGAGCAGTGGGCAGCCATTTATGCTGCAGAGCCCGGGGAGCAGTTGGGGGTTCAGTGCCTTGCTCAAAGGCACCTCAGTTGTGGGATTGAAGGTGGAAGAGAGCGGTGTACATTCATTCCCTCCACCTACAATTCCTGCCGGACCTGAGACTCAAACTCACAACCTTTGGGTTACGAGTCCGATTCTCTAACCATTAGGCCATGACTGCCCCTTACTTTTTGACCAGGTTTCATAATAAAGCCTTGCATTTGGATCCTCTACTCCGTTGTCATGGCTTCCCCTTTGTTACAGAATCACCAGCCACACCCGGATCCAGCGGCTTTTTGAGCGCTCCAGGCTAATCATGGACCCAGTTGATCAGCTTCTTCACCTTAGGCAAAAGGACTTGTCAATTGAGGAATACGTTCATCTATTCTGTGAGTTTGCGTACCGTATACTGATTCATGATGAAATTTTGTTTAAGGACTTGCTCCGTTATGGACTCAATGAGCCAACAAGATCATTGTTACCTGGAGGGGAATTTAACTGTAGTTTGGGGGACATCATGGACTACGCTCTTTTGTTATGTGGCTCTCCTTTCACCATGGGAGAGGCAGAACGTCTTCCTAAAATGGCTACCATCCCAGATACTTCCATAAAATGGCTGCCAGCCCAGAAACTTTTCATAAGATGGCCACCAACTCTGAGACTGTTTATAAAATGGCCAACTTTCCAGAGTCAATTCAAGTCTCAGCTGATCCTCCAGAGCATAGTCACATCACAGCTGATCGTCCAGAGTATTGTCACGTCTCAGCTGATCTTCCAGAGCGTCGTCACGTCTCAGCTGATCTTCCAGAGCATCGTCATGTTTCAGCTGATCTTCCAGAGCATCGTCACACCTCAGCTGATCTTCCAGAATCTCGTCACGTCTCAGCTAATCTACGAGAGCCTCGTCATGTCAAACCTGCCAAACCAGAGCCTGCTCACGTCAAGCTACAGTCTTCAGCCATCATGGATGCCACTCCATTGTTCCAGAGCACTGTGAATGTTGCATTTGAAGACACCAAGTCAGTCCCAAGGCGTTCGAGTGGGCATCCAGCGTGGAGGACCCTCAGCTGGTGTTGGTGTGAGCTGCTGGCATTCCAGGGGTCTCTACAATCACAAGCCATGCAGACTCTACGCTCACAAGCCACGCAGACTTTACACTCATGATCCGCACAGTTTCCACGCTTTCTAATGACACTGGTTCAACACTCTCAAGCCTTCCGGCCGCTACTCACCCCAGTTCAATATGTTAGTTTTGGAAATAGACAATGTACTCTCTGTCCTGCCAGTAATGGCTACGGCCATTCTCTGTGTTTGGGCTGCACACACCACCGTGGTTTCCCTAGAGGTGGCAGCCTTCACTGCAGAACCTCCGGAGGTGGTGACGCCCACTCTACTTCCCGAATTTGATCCCAAGTCTAGCTCAGCGAAGGCTCCTGATCCCGAGTCTAGCCCAGAGAGGGCCCCTGTTCCCGAGTCTAGCCCAGAGAGGACCTCTGTTCCCGAGGCTAGCCCAGAGAGGGTCCCTGTTCCCGAGTCCAGCCCAGAAAGTGCTTCCCGAGTCTAGCTCAGAAATGATTTCAGTCCATGACTACTGCCCCATGTTTATTTCCACTCATGATCTCAGTCTTGTGTCTGCTTCAGCCTTGGAATAAAGCTCAGTGTTCGCTCCAGCCCCTGACCTTAGTCTAGAGAGGTCTTCAGTTCTTGAGCACAGTACAAAGATGGCTTTAGTTCATGAATCTGCTCCTGAGTACACTCTAGTGCCAGAGTCTGGTCCAGAATTTGCTGGACTTTCTGAATCCATTTCCGAGCCTCCTCCAGCCCCCAAGTTTGCTCCAGGGCTCACTCCTAGCAGCATAGTTATCCATGTCGCCTATGTTCCCATCTCGGACACTATGTTTGAACTCTCCCTGTTTCCTGAGGCCTCTGTTATGGCTGCAAGTGCCAACTCTGAACTCTCTGTATCCATTGAAACTCCTGTTGCTACCGCTGCAGAACCTCCAGAGGTGGCGGGGGTGTTCAATTCGGAGCCTTTTAGGACAGGGGTGTCCTCTAATGAATTATACGTCTGTCCTGACGAGTTCATGGAGACTGTCAATTAATCCCCTGTCATATCCATCTTGGGCATAAAAGTCTTTCATGAGCTCTCAGCCCTGCCTGTCACTGAGACTGCCTCGAAATTCATTCAATGTCTTGTCCCAGCCAAGAAGGCCTTTTCTGAACTCTCAGTCTGTCCCATTATGGCAAAGAAGGCCATTTCTAAGATCACTGTCTGTCCTGTCATGGCCATGGAGACTGCTGCCTGTCCTGTCACGGCTATGGAGGCCGTCTGTGAACTTTTTTTCTGTCCTGTCATGGCTATGGAGGCTGTCTATGAATTATCTTGCTATCCTGTTACAGCTAAGAGGGCCGTTTCTGAATTCTTAGTGTTACGTGCTATGCGCATAGGTGTGTGTGCTTGTCTTTTTCCTCGTCCCCCCCTCTTTTGTTATTGCTCTGCTGCCTGCTCTTAGGTTTCTGATTGGACGTGTCGCCTGCTGATCATCGGTGTGACGTCATCCACTTCGTCCAATCTGCTTTCACCCTGCCGGATTAAAGGTCCTCCCGCAAACTTCAGAAGGAAGCTTGTTTGTGCTTGATTGGTGTGCTGTGCGTCTGTGTACGCTTTTGTTTGCTGAAATGAAGTCTTTTGTATTTTATTCCCTGATGTGATGTGATGTGATTAACACTTAGTTGGCTGTGTATCCGAGTTACGGTTTGTTTTCTCCTTGACTAGGGAAAAGAGAACAGGTAAGCATATCGCGCGATATACACGTTACACGTAGTAACGAGTGTACTTTGGTTATTATTGGTAAGAATAGTAAATTTAGAGCGTCGATACGCTGAAGATCTCGGTCTCTTTTCTACATTTTTCTTTTGGTTAGTTAGGTTAGGGGTTTTGGGGAGCTTCTATGGGAATTATTTGGTTTTGTTTTGTTCTTTGATTTGGGCGCCACTTAAGTTCCTTTTCCCTAGGTTATTGATAATTTCGTTTTGGTAATTTTTCGTTAATTTCATTTTTATTATTTTTTTCTCTTTATTATACTCATTCCAGCAATTGTAAATAGTGCATCCCATTCATATTTTCTTGTGGCTTCGGCTTTATGTAATAAATTATTCGCAATCAAGCTTTATTCGTGTTTTTGGTCATTTCTCCGCCTGGTTCCATCCATCCAGCAATAAACTAATCTTCTAAGTGTTACGAACCAACCCTAGGCTTTTCAAGTTCGTAACATTAGTCTGTCATGTTCCGACTAAGGAGGTCTTTTCTGAACTCTCTGTCAAGCCACGGTCAAAAGGGCTGCCCCCGAACTCTCTGTTCGCCCTGTTATGGCCAAAGATGCTGTTTCTGAACTGTCTGTCAGTCCTGTTATGGCCACTGAGGCCATTGTTAACCTCTCTGTGCTCTATGTTCCAGTTCTGCCTGCACCGCCCTGGTGGTCTTCTGCTCCACCCTGGTGGTCTTCGGCTCTGCCTGCTCCACCGTAGTGATCCTTAGCTCTGCTCTGGTGGTCTTCTGCTCCATTCTGGTGGTCTTCTGCTCCATTCTGGTGGTCTTCAGCTCTGCCTGCTCTGCCCTGGGCCCCTGCTCCGTCGGCGCCGCCCTGGCTCACTGTACCGCCCTGGCACTCTGCTCTGCCGGCTCTGCCCTGGGTCTCTGCTCCACTGGTTCTGCCTTGGCTTACTGCTCCTCCCTTGCTCCCTGCTTCACCGGGTTGACCCTGATTCTCTGCACCGCTGGCTCCGCCTTGGCTCTCTGCTCCACTGGCTCTGCCTCAGTTTCTTGTTCCTTCACTTACAGCCCTAGCCCTCCATCTCTCCCCCTGTTCCGCCTCTGCTCCACCTCACTCCTGAACCTTAGTCTATTCTATTTGGAGCGTCTGGGAGCCACTCCTTGGTGGGGGGCTCTGTCACAATCTTTAGCTGGAGTGCTTGTGAGCTTCGCTAGAGGGCACTCCACTCCAGACTTTTGCAACTTTACTCAGGACTCCATTTCCCATAATCCTTTGCATAGACTCATCAATTGCATCACCTGTCTCTCATCAGATCTTATCATCAGTTCACAGCTGTCTCACATTAGATCGACTTTAAAAGTAGCACACACACTCTCTGTCTTCACTGGTGATTGAATGTTTAGCTCTTCCATGGTTTCTAGTTTCCATGTTTCCATATTTCCTTGTCTTCGTGTTTTGATCCTTGGACTGTTGCCTTGTTTTTGATTGATTGCTGCCTGCCCTGACCATTGCCTGTCTTGTGGATTACTCTTTTGCCTGTGCCTTGGATTGTTTGCTGGTGTTCAACCCTGCCTGTTTTGACCACGTTTCATAATAAAGCCTTGCATTTGGATCCTCTACTCCGTTGTCACGGCTTCCCCTTTGTTATATATCCATACAAAAAGTCCTTTTTAACCATATCATTTAAACCTTTAAAAGTTTAAAGCCTGTTGTGAGCTCTGAGTTTATTATTCAATAGTAAATGTTTTTGTTGAAGCCACCTGTTCATATTATTTTAAGTAATTTTTTTTAAATAATCCTGTTTAACAACTGAATTTATGATGCAAAGTGGCATTACCAGTGATGCCGTTCAGAAAATTAACGGTGAGTAAATCACACCAAAAGAACTCTGCAGGGAACTCCTATTCCCATGAAGCACCACAAATGATCTGTAATTGAGTCTGTCTTCCTACTCTCTCAAAATACTTAAATATTTATATGCTTGCATATTTTGCAATACATGTTAAATATATTGTTTCTATAGATATAATCAACAACTTAAAATGAATAGTTCTATATTTCACATTTTTTGAGCTCTATATTTCACCAAATTTATGTCACTCGCAATACTTCATTGGAATGTAGTTCTTTCCATCATTAAAGCTGTTAAGTACCGTATTGACCCGAATATAAGACGGACCCCCTTTTTCCAGATGTACCTTTAGTAAAAAGGCTTTTTGGTTTTCAAAATGTGTAAATCACATTTTTTTCTTAAATTATTTTCATATTGCATATTTTTCCTATTTTAATTTTTGTTTTGAAAGTATGGTAAATACTGGTAAAATGTACCAACAATGACATTTAAAAATATACACTTTTTGATATACCATAAAAATAACAGGTAGCCCATCTGAATTATATAACATTTAGGCTATCCATCTCATAGTAGCCTACCAAAATTTTATTAACAGTAGAAGTGAAATCTTATTGTAGTCTTCAAATCTGGGTCTTATGTTTTAAAATTACTTACAGAGGAAGTTTGGTCCCATCAGGCTAACATGACAGTCACGACTCATGCCTCTGTATGCTTTTTCTTTTTCTTTTGTTTTCACTCGCAATCTTTACAACACACATTACATTACATATTTCATGGCACACTCGTTTAATGCGTGTTTGGTGCCACCTATTGTTGTGGGTGTATTATTGACATGTCAAAGTCTAGACCCTGAATATAAGACGACCGCGTTTTTTCAGATGTACTTCCAAGAAAAAAACATCATCTTATATTCGGGTCAATACGGTACATAGTCTTGTCACGTTGTCTTTTTGTTTGATATTCAAATGCTTTTTTTTTTTTGCTTCAAATAAAAGATCATAAAGTTGTGACTTGCCTTGTATCTGGTTGGTTTAGTTGATGGCTAATATTTATTATATTAATAAAAAGTTCAAAAACTATACCTTAGGGGGACAACAGCTTGTCACTGGGTCACCTTTGTATCTTCTTTACACCTAAAGGGTGCATTTTAATATCTTAATATGTACTCTTAAAAGAGTAATGTGTACTCTTACAATACCTTAAGGGGTAAAGAGGGTACAAAGGTGTCCCTTTGAGGGTACTGCCCCAGTGACAAGCTGTTGTACCCCTAAAGGTACAATTTTTGCACGTTGTTTCTGAGAGTGTATCAAAACCTATTCAGAGAAAGCTCAATTCTGAGATCTGAGATCTAAGCTCTGAACACTTGCAAATCCTTTGATTACAACCAAGAAAGTGTAACCACAATGTAAACAAGATATTCATTATACAGAATAGGCAGATTCATTTAATATCATGGGAGTTTTCGTGCAGTTCCAGCTGTGCTGTTCTGAGTAAATGTGTTAAACTTTATTGGCGTGCAAAGGAACCTTTGGCTGGGCTATTTTAGAAGGCATGTGGGGTGTTAGCACAGGGTGTGGGTCTCATTATGAGAGGGACACATCCCATAACAACTGAATACAGCCAAGATCTCCACCAGAAAACTACTGTTCTTTTTTTTTTTTTTTTTTTCAGAATGGGCTTGGTTAGTTGTTGATTGATTGAATAGGCCTATATTATTTGATAGTTCTCA
Source organism: Tor tambroides (assembly GCA_021397915.2). Lineage (NCBI taxonomy): Eukaryota > Metazoa > Chordata > Actinopteri > Cypriniformes > Cyprinidae > Tor > Tor tambroides. The sequence goes on along the minus strand of JAFVLL020015072.1, from coordinate 20,380 downwards.
TTCCCACATCTGATCTACAGGTATAGCCTTAATCCACCCTTGTGACAACATTGTGAGCCACCATAGCTAAAACTGTTATTGTACAGAAGTAAACAAAAAATGTACTAATATAATTATTTCTTGGACCAAGAAAGCAATAATTCACAACACATTGTATAGTTATGCTAAATTATTTTAATGCAACCCATCCATTTGATTAGTTTCTACCAACTGACACCAGACTTGCAGTATGCACAGCCTTTGATGTCAACATGGGAAGTGTTTTCTTTTCCCTTTTAAAAGATTGTGAGCCTATTTATTTTATTTCTTATCACAATCATGTGATTAGTTGCATTTAGCATTTTGTCCCATCATCAGAATAGGCCCGTGACCCATTTACGGCCTATATCCCACCAGCTGAAAACCACTGATATGGAGTTTAAGCATCGCTGCATCTCCTCTGACTTATGAAATCAGACATATTTCACACAGACATGCACAGACCAGTCTCATCTGCTGTTAAAAGCTCTTCACACACCAGAAGAGGAGGCACTGCCTCCAGCAGAAGTCTGCAGACTTCCCTGCACAGCAGAGTAGGCTGCTCTCCAGCTGGTGCAGATGTTCACTTGATATGTGGCTGTTGTAAAACACTCTTGTTTGGGGTCCCAAGAAGGCAAATAGTACCCAAGCCTTTTATTCCATACTGGCAGCCTAGATCAGTTTATAGCTAGATTAAAGGAATGATCTGGGAGCAAAACAAATCAAGAACAACATCTGTGGTAACTGATGCAGAGGATGTCTAATACCTGAACAAATGAGTCTTTTACTTAACTATTAGTATTTCTATGCTTCTAGTGACCTTTTCTGGTTGCCGTTAAAACTCCACGCTTGCTGGTGCATATCAGAAACGGCAACTGGACAATTTGATCATGCTGTGCTCATTTTCATTCGTAGAGTTTGCACTCATCCATTTAAAACACTCAATATTGTGTTCTAACCTTATATAAAATATAGTGATGTTATCTGGTTCACCTGCATCTTATTAGTCATTTGAATTTGTTAATCATTTTTATGTAATTTTCCATGCTTTCCTGAATAAGGTATTCGGCTTGGGGCAAAAATAGTTTCCATTATGAGGAAAAATAATAATAATAATTATTATTATAATATTATTATTACTATTATTATATCTAGTTTAAAGCGTTAAAGCGTTAACAAACAAACAAACAAAAACGTTGGTTTCATAGTTTAAAATAATAATAATAAATTATGAGAGGTTTAAATTCAATGACTTTAAAAAAGTTATGTGGTGTAACCAAGTAAAATAAAACAGATTCAAACAATTCAAGATGAAAGTATAAATGTCATGAATTATGAATTATCATTAATAAATATTATGTATAAATATCATTAATTCTTTGAAAAGTCACATTGTATTTTACAGTTTATTTGTTTTTTAATAATGTTCTTATTTTAATATTTTAAGATATTTACTGACCTTGACAAAGTTATGAGGGTCTGAAGAAGGAATCATCTCTGTGATATATAAAACATGATATGACTTAATATTTTAGATAAGTCTTTCAAATAATTTCTAAGTGTTGTGCCTTTACTTTTAACACAATGTACTTTACTTGGTAGTCCACTTTATACATTCTACTGACTCTAAGTAACTTTGCAGCTACATGTCAACTAACTCTCATTAGAGTATTAGTAGACTATTAGGTTAGAGTTGGTAATAGGTTACTTGCAAAATTACTTATAGAGCTCCGGACGTCACGTGACCCGTTCTGTTTACACCACCATGCTGGCAGGCAGGGACAGCCAGGCGCGAATATGAAATGAGTGGCGCCAGAGTTTCAAGGCAACAGAGTTCACTGCGCATATATATATATATATATATATATATATATATATATACACACACACACACACTCACTCTAAAAAATGCTGGGTTAAATACAACCTAGCGCTGGGTAAAATATGGACGGACCCAGCGATTCGGTTGTTTAGACCCAGCGGTTGGGTTACTACCCAGAATGTTGGGTTAAACATTTAAGCCAACTGTTTGTTGAAAACAACCCAGCATGTGTTCTGTCCAGTATATACCCAGCACTGGGTTGCATTTAACCCAGCATTTTTTAGAGTATATATATATATATATGTGTATATATGTATATGTGTGTGTGTGTGTGTGTGCGTGCATATTTTTCAATTAAAGATAACTTATAGATTTAATATGGGCTCCTTTTGGTGCTTGACACTTGTTTATTGGTCATTTTATGTGTTTTACGAATTTTACGAATAAGGTTAATGTTACTTAGTTACATAAATGTTTTTTTCTCTATTAGCAATAGTGCAATAGTGAAAGACGGCTTCCCTTGATCACGTCTCGGGTAGATTGCATGTTTTCTTGCACAGCTGGATGTTGGACTCATGAAAAATAATCACGTTGTTTGTATTTGCCAAGTCAAAACACGGACGGAATTGGCGTTAGTGCGAGCGCCGCTTATTATGAAGCGGGGAGTGCGACCTGCCGGCAGAGGATTCCGCAGCCTTCCTCGAACGGTTATGTTTAGGATTTTTCTGATTTACTTAATGAATACTGCGTGAGGGGGCAAGAAACGGGCCAAGGGAGGTCACGTACGGGACACATAAATTAAGCCGGGACATCCCGGCTAATACGGAACGGTTGGCAACCCTAGCTTTCCCCCGCCTGTGCATCCTGACGTACAGCAGCTGTCCACCATGTTGAAATAGTAAGGTTTGTAAGGTCTAAATAGTCTAAATAGTTTTAAATTATTGTTCGATCACTGTCGATACCTATGCTACAGGCCCTCTAGCGCTCTCCTGATGGCCTGCCAAAATGGTGGAGTTTAGATTGCGTGACATCAACTCGATAGTCAGTAGTCTGCTCTATAGTCAGTAGTCTGTTGATGGACCATCAAAATAAAGTGTTATTAAGCCGATATTAAGCAGACAGTCTACTTATACTCTTACGACTGATAGTTACTTATATAGTTAGTATAATGTCTAAAGTGGACTATCAAAACAAAGTGGTAGCAATGTTAATGTTTATTCTGGGACATTTGTTCACATAGACTTCCACTGTAAATACATTGATGTAAACTAAAAAGATAATTGTTCAAAATCTGTACTTTTTTCATGTCTGTAAATCACGTATCAGGACAGGACTTGCTAGAAATGTGAGACCAATAACATATAGAGACTATTCCTCTTAATGCATTAAATACTTGATTCTGTCCTGCAGCACAAAGCATAACAACAGTCTCAGAACTCTTAAAATATTGATTCACTTCAACCCAGTTTCCATCACAATACACATTTGCAAAATGGTGCTAAAAATGTCTGCAGTTTTTTTTTTTTTTTCTGACCTTCACATTTCCTTTATAGCTTGTCCTTGGTAAACACTTGAGCTTTTAGCAGCATCTGTGAAGGTATGTGATCAGCTTGTTAAATCAATTGCAAATATTCAAAGTGTTTGTTTGGCGTATCCAAGATCTCATGGATGACATTATGCTTTCTTTGGCATCAAACTGAGAAACCCTAGACATCTTGCATAACCTTTGAAATTCAATAGTATGTGTTTCAGTCTCAGTCTACATCTGCCAAAATAATAGTAAAGCTATTGTGAAAATTCACAGTTGAATTATTCTTTTGCAAATGTCTCCTTTGAAGTTGACCATGGCAATCCTGATGAGTTGATGTTCTTTTTACTGTGTCCATACACACCACCCCTTTCTAGAGCCAGTTCAAGAGTATACATTTCTCTCTGTTCCTTTCTCTCTCTCTCGCTCTCTCTCTCTCTCTCTCTGTCTCTTCAAGTCTGAACACATGCTCTCTTACTGTCTGTGAGTGTGGGAACAGATTGTGTAGTAGGAATGGACATGATTGTTCCGTAATAGTCCTTGTCCATGTTATTGCACCTTACAAAACTACAAGTAATCCACAAGTAATCAATTTTTATTCATCTGTTTAGTACTGTATTGTACTGTTTTTGCTTGTAATTGGTGCTTCATTTGTGCACATTTCTGTCTACAATTTCACTGGAGAAGGCAATATTATGGACAGGGGTTCATGTTTTATCTGGAAGCAGTAGACTGAAGTTAAAAACTGATGGATTTATTGCAAATGTGCAGCTTTTTACAGCTTTTTCACAAGGTGTGGACCATGATGGACTTTAGTTGTGTGGATTACTTGTAGATTATTGTGATGAATTCATTAGCTTTTTAGACTTTCATTCTGACGGCACCCATTCACTGCAGGTGAACCATTGGTGAGCAAGTGATGTGATGCTACAGTACAATTCTAAAAATCTGTTTCAATGAAGAAACAAACTTCAAACAAGAAACACAATACACATTTTTGAGGGAACTATTTGTTCCTAAAACACACTTTACTGTATTTTGTTAACTTATAATTTTTGTATTTTATGTATTGTGCTGACAAGTTTTGGAGGGATTCACTTTACTGTGTCATTTGGAGACTATAATAATAGACATATGTGACACAGCTCATACATTAAGTAGATAAATCTAAACCTTTTGACCACATTCCATTGCAACACCAACCCAGCAATATTTGATAATCAAAGGTGTCATTAGCTTTTTTTTTTTTTCCGTTTTTTCATCTCTCTCTCTCAGATACACTGCGGTTTAGTCCTCTATATTTATCATTTTCACTAACCTCTGTTTTCACTCAATTAACCTCTGAAATAATGATCAGCTCTTAACTCTGACCTTTACAATGTCAATAAGACATGTGAGATGTGTCTTCTACTCTGTCTCCCAGAAGAGAAACACATTCAGTACATTGGTCACTGAAAGTATCCTAATTTCCTCTGCTTTTCTTATGGTGGCTTAGTGACAAATACATGCAGAAATGTCATACACATGGAAACTGCACGTGTCCCTCATTTCTGAACCAAGAGGATAATGAATGCAACTTCCAAATATGGATTATGTTGGTAATTACTGTAAATTGCATGAATATTTAACATAAAAATGCATGCATGTGGTTTTAGATTACATTTAGGATTGCAGCTATGTTTGTTTGACAGAAATGTTCTTCCAAGTTCAACACAAGATGATTTTCCAGCACACGTGATATTTTATGAAAGTGCTTACTTTTTTCTGATCCATGAGCAGCCCTTATATTAGGATTAAATTAGGAAGTAATTGAAGTAAACAAGATAGATATAAATAAGTATTTCCCTGCATTAACTTTAGGCAGGACTACACTGGTTTCAGTCGATATTAGTTCTGTTGTTTCCCATGAGATTAATGTTTCATCTTGAGTTTATTGGGCTCATGCAGTGTAAAAACCACTTAAAATATACTAGCAACATTTTAATTTGACCTGCTTATATAATACACATACTCCAAAAATGATCCTCAGCTCTGGTTTTCGTAGCACAGTTATGAGACCACAGTCTTGAAAGCTGTCAAAACATGACTTTATGCCTTTCAGCCAACTTATTGAAACCATTTGTGCCTCGCCCATCCATTGTCTTCTCTGTTTCACTTGAATGAACTGAAGAACATTCACTGGATATCCATACCTTGGTCTTCAAAGGGAAAACTGGCAACTAGCTTAGTGCATATACGCTATGAAAGCAAATCTACATGTCTGCAATAGAACAATCATTTTTCTTTGTGTGTTTTGCATCATAGTTGTTGACTTATCATTGAGTTTGATGTTTTCTCATACATTATTTCGGTAAAACATTTATGTTTGTTTTTTAAGCCACATTTTAAGGAGAACAATAGAAATGCAAAGCCTGCATGTTTAAATAGTGTGCTATTCACTATAGTTTGACTGAACACTGGACTTCTGAACCCCCTTTTTCTGTCTGTGGTGTAGTGGTTTGCTGGCTACATAGACTGTCTAAACACTTTAGTGACACCAGAGCAAAGCTCAGTCCCCATGACAATCTGATATGGCCTATTTCCAAAAGGCCTGTGCTTAGCCATTATTGCTCTTAGCTGCTTTCACTGTCAAGCAACAGAGCAGTGAAATGTAAAACAATGATTTGTGGGTCATTGCGAGTACTGATATGTAATAAACAGTCTGAGAAGTTACCTAATCCTCTAGAGGGCTCTCACACTCAAAATTAGCAAGGTGATGTCCAATGTTGTTTTATGGAGCTGTGTCCAAAATCATTCTCTATTCCGTATATAGTGCATTATATGGAATTCACTATATAAGGCCAGGTTCTTTATGCACATAGCCACAAACAAACATTGCCATCACCTGAAAGTCATTCACAATGTGCAGAAGAGTCTACATTAGGAAGATCTAGTCAGGTGAACTACCTCGTCTCACAGACTCATTCTGTTTATTTTACTTCAGAAAGCAACTGACTATCCAGCTCTCCATGACTAGTGAGCTTCTCTTTGAGCATAAGAAATCTTGTTCTGTCCAGGCTCAAAAATTTAAATATACTCACTCTCAGACCATCCAAGATATAAATGAGTTTGTTTTATAGAAACAGATTTGGAGAAATTTTGCTTTACATCATTTGCGTAGTAATGGATCCTCTGCAGTGAATTGGTGCCGTCAGAATGAGTTTCCAAACAACTGATAAAAACATGATTACAATAATACACAAGTAATCCACACCACTCCAGTCCATCAATTAACATATTTTGAAGTGGAAAGCTTGTTTTGAATAAATCCATCATTAAGATGTCTTTAAATTTAAACCATTGTTTCCAGCTAAAATATGATTCCCCTATCCATAATATTGTTTTCTTCAGTAAAAAGGTCATCTTGTCTGAATCAGGAGAGAAATATGCACAGATCGAGAGACATTTCCAAGCAAAAACCATTCTAAACAAATATGTTTCTGGATTTTGATGTGAGAGGAGAAAGATATGGATTGGTATTTTGGCCAACAGTGATGTTTCAAGTTAAAACACCATAATGATAGATTTGTTTATTACACGCATTTTTGTGTGAACTATTTCTTTCAGCCATTTGAACTGGATTTTATACAGATACAGAGTTGCAGTAATGTAATAATTACCTAAGCTTCTCAGCCTTTTTATTCCTGTCCAAATCAACATATCAGTAATTGTCCTGACTTATTACACAGCGTATTCTGTAATGTTAGTGAATAAATAGCCACAGGTAAATACAGTCTCTTTTTAAAATCAGTATCTAATCTGTGGCCCATGTCATTTAAATTACCAGTTGCTTGTAGCTACAGTTTCAAAGTAGCTTCCCCAAATATGTTAGAAAATGACTGCCTAGATAAGTCCTTGATTTAGCATTGAATCAACCAGTAGAAGCTCTTGATCGTAAATTTAGGTGGGGCAGATTATTTTGTAAACTTTATATTCTAATCTCTGAACACAAAATTTTGGCAGAGATGTCCTTGCGTTATCCTGTGGGTGGCGTGTTAATGTTGATTGACAGGCTTGAAGTAATGTTACACGCATAAAATGCTGTATAATAATTGCCTTAATATAGTATTTATCACCTCCAAATGTTGATTTAGAATGTTACAAGTTGTGGAGCAATTCGGGTGAGGAAAGAAGATCATATGTCTATTCTCAGAATAAACAAAACAAACACAACAGAACCATAAAGGCTTCTCATGTGAGCACATTTAAACTAAAGGATTTAACGTATAGCTTACTTTGTTCATTTGATCCACTACTCCACATAGAAAAAAAAACATACATGCCAACTAGTTACTGACCTGATGCAGACAGATAGCTGAAGCGGATTGATATAGTCTTAGTGGAGCGAGGTTCACATAAGGTAACGTGAAAATAAGCAGAGCAGTCTCAAATCTTCCCCGATAGAGCTCCGGAGGTTGACATTACGCAGTCTAAACTCCGACATTTTGGCAGGCCATCAGGAGAGTGCTAGAGTTGTAGAACAATAATTTAAACCCAGACTATTTAGACCTTACAAACCTTACACCATTTCAAAAGGGTGGACAGCTGCTGTGTGCCAGGATGCCAGAACAGGCGGGGAAAATCTAGAGTTGCCAACCGTCCCGTATTAGCCGGGGCGTCCCGTATATCGGGCTCAATTTATGTGTCCCGTATGTGACCTCCCTTGGCCAGTTTCTTGCCCCCTCATGGAGTATTCGTTAAGTAAATCAGAAAATCCTGAACATAACTGTTCAAGGAAGGCTGCAGAATCCTTTGCCGGCTGGTCGTTCCCGCTTCATAATAAGCGGCGCTTGCACTAACGCTAATTCCGTCTGTGTTTTGACTTCAGCAAATCAGTTTTAGCAAATACAAACAACGTGATTATTTTTCATTATTCCAACATCCAGCCGCGCAAGAAAACATGCAGTCTACATGAGACGTGATCAATATGGAAGCCGTGTTTCACTATTGCAAAATAGAGAAAAAACTTTTTACATTTAAGTAAGCTTCTTAACCTTGTAGCCTATCTTATTCGTAAAACACACAAAATGACCAATAAAAAAGTGTCAAGCACCAAAAGCGTCAAGCACCAAAAGCAGCCCATATCTTAATCTACAAGTTATCTTTAATTGAAAATACGCATTTTCCTATATACACACACACACGATTGTCCGTTAAAGCAAAGGGGAAATCATTTTATCGTATTCCTAAGGATCCCGATAGACGACTAAAATGGTTCCCTGCAATAAAACGTACTAACAAACACAACATTTGGGATTAAGCGGGTAAGATTTCATGACATTTATGATGTACTCATACTGGTAATATGCCAGCTATGCTGGCTACCTACAAGGACAGCTAGGGTCGATTACGTTAGCTAACAACATAGTTAACTTACCCTTCCAGTGACAACATTTTTACAGTATATGGTTTTAGCCGGCAGACTCCTGAATATTCATCAAAAAAATTAGATTGCGTCCATTTGTACCCCTCCAGGCGTTTGTAGGCTTTTAAAGAGTTTCCGGAGTAACATTATAAGGGAAAGTTGATGAGGTAGTTGTAGATATCAGGATACTGCAGGTCAGGAAATCTACCCGTTCCTTTATTGATACACATTAAAAGCACCCCGGGGGCATTATAGGGATCTGTTATGTTTAATCTATTGAGTTTTGCTATGCACAGGTCTGTATCTTTTGAATTAAAGTGCGCAGTGAAACTCATGCTGGCGCCACTCATTTCATATTCGCTCCCGGTTGTTCTTGCCTGCCAGCATGGTGGTGTAAACAGAATGGGACATGTGACATCCGGAGCTCTATGGCTCTCAATTGGAGCGCACTGCAGTTCCCCTTTTCACCACAGATTTACTTTGCAAAATTGTGGGGCGCTGTTGAGCTCGGGAGGTCTCAGGCACCGTCTGCCTGACTTAGTATCATGTATACATGCATGAGTGCTGAACACATTTACAGTTTATTATTGATTCAGTTTATACAGAATTATTGATTCAGTTTATACAGAGGTCTATGATTTGTATGAATATTTTGATGGGGCTCTGCCCCCTCTGCCCATATAAACGAGCCGCGCCTGGAATCAACATTGATTTCTGTCATTTTATGTGGGTAACTACTGGGAACCATGAAACATTAAAAGATTGAACAGGGTCATGGGACTTATTTTTTATTTTTTATTTCATCAGGCTTTGTACAGAAGGTGCATCTATTTCAGTCTGTTGATCGTTATCATTGTGACAAAGCTTTCATTGACATCATGTCATCTCTTGCTGTTCAGTTGATAGAACCGAACTCTAATTACTCATTTCTTGTGTGGAATTCATACTTGTAAAATTTCTGTTAACATGTTCATATTTTGCCATGGGACACAAAAGATTTCTTAATATGTTGCAAAGCAATGCAGTGCAAAAAAAATAATTAAAAAAAAAAAAAATAATAAATTAATTAAAAAAAGAGCATACAAAGGATTACAAATTTAACATACAATGGAAACAAAACCGAATAACTAAGTACCTAAGCATTGTTGGTTGCTTTTTCTTATTAGTTTTTAGTATATCTAACTATACCTTTCCAAATAGGTAGGATAACTTGGAAAGCTACAGTTTCAGAGTAGCTTCCCTAACACTGATGGTAAAAGACTGTGATCTGTTAGTTTTCAGTGTCAGACACTTTATATGCAGCAAGCTCTCTAGTATCCAGAGCTCTCCTCACACAGTCCAACCAATGCACAAAACCTAGTTTCCTCTGTGGTGTAATCAGAGGAGGAGAGGGTTGTGTGGGCCTGGACCCACAAAAGTCAGCCAACAATGAAAGGACTGATAAAGACAGCAGAATAAAGAAATGACTGCAATGCCACCCTGATACCACTTTCCCTCCAGCAGCCTGAATATATCACACTCTCGTTCCTTCCGTCCCCTCGAACAGCTCACTTCAGTCTTGCACAGAAATAAATGAAGTTTGAAAAATGTGCATTCGGAAACCAATTTAAAGGATGGCTGGCTTTGAGATGTGAAGTTTGCAAATGAGTATGCACTTTAACTAGAGAAATATGAAGCAAGATGTAATGAGATTTCTGGACTTTCAGGGCCAACAATATCTCCCCGGGTTGGGAATTCTGAAATGAGCAATTTTTGGTGTGCATTATTATCATACAAAACAGAGGAAGCTATGGAATACATAATGCAGCATTGTGTGGGGAACAAGTCTCTTAGTGGTGTAATCAGATATGGATTGCAGCTGTAATATTCCTCCAAGGCCCCTTATACTGCAATTTCACTGGAAAATCTCAATTTCTCTCTCTGTCTCTGTTCTTCGCAGTCATTTATTATAGATTTATAAATCTGCCTTAAACTTCTCTGATAATATTCTAAGTTAAAGGGTCATTCCATGAAAAAAGAGCTATTTTCAGTTTAATAATGGGAATGTTAAAGTATGTCTTTATAAGATATATTTCGTCAGATAAAGTAAATGTTGTTTTGAGGTGTTAATAAATTAACACCTCAAAACAATATTCTGCCATCTCAATCTAAATGAATACGAATGATGACATAATTTCTATTTTTAGGCATTCAAACGGTTAAATGTTTCTAAAATTTTATATTTAATTTCAGTTGTTTACTATACAATTAGTAAACAAACTCCATCGCACACCTGCAAGTGATAGGTGCGTAGGATAATAGAACCAACCAGGTGGATCGTTTTAACAGACAAGCAATTCCCGCACACTATCGTAACTTGCAAAGAAGTAATATTTATTAACACAACGCTCGGCCACACCTTCATCAGGAGTATACAAATATTCAAATTCATCTCTTTTAAGATAAACACATGACCAATTAACAAAGCTCCATCTGTAAACAATTAAGCTCATTAGGAGTATAAATTAACATCACATCGTAGACAATTACAAATTATAATAGCAACAACAATCAACAAAGATCCCACTGCAAACTAACAAGATCACCCAAAATACATAAACAGCACATCATCTTCAAACAGCATCAAATTGTTACACCAATCAGTCCGGCTCCATAGCCACTCAAACTCATTATAAATAATAGAAACGACACATCATTCAAAACAATTACACCACTATAACATTACATTAAATGGTGCTTCATCGTTCATACCCATAGGTGATAAAGTTTGAAGGGTATCCACCTTATTCTTCAACGCGGAAGTAAGCCGTTTTCTGTGAATGTGCGAGACTTCCGGTTCATAAGCCGCCGTAGAGAAATAACGAGAAGAATAACAAAGTGCAGTAAACGGTAAAACTGCTTGCACTACAAACCAGTGTGTTCATAATTAAGATACTACACACATAATATGGTAAGACTCACCAATTTGGCATATCAAGCAGCAAAACGAGCTGTTTTGCGTTGCGCTAAAAATAGCTGAAGTCGTACGACACCGAAGCCAGACACATTAAATTTACAAATGGCGGCGCCCGCTTGATTGAAAATAAGCAGATGGGATCCAAAGTCAATTCACGTCTCTGTAGAAGTAATTCAATGTCTCCACCCCAGGTGGCAAAGTTGCTTTTTCTGACGGACGTTTTTCCCACATGTGGGAAAAACGTCACGTCAATTGAAACAAAGAATTAAAGGAACATAAGATGTCTAATTCAGAAGAAAAGATATGAATTATCCAGTTGCGGCACACTTTTTTAAATTTGAATCACGATGTTACCTCTTACGTTTTTGTGGGATTGAGAAAGTAACTTTGCCACCTAGGGGTGGAGACATTGAATTACTTCTACAGAGATCGTGAATTGTTTTGGATCTATACCTTTCAAACTTTATCACCTATGGGTATGAACGATGAAGCACCATTTAATGTAATGTTATAGTGGTGTAATTGTTTTGAATGATGTGTGTCGTTTCTATTATTTATAATGAGTTTGAGTGGCTATGGAGTCGGGACTGATTGGGTGTAACAATTTGATGCTGTTTGAAGTGATGTGCTGTTTGTGTATTTTGGGTGATCTTTGTTATTTGCAGTGGGATCTTTGTTGATTGTTGTTGCTATTATAATTTGTAATTGTCTACGATGTGATGTTAATTTATACTCCTAATGAGCTTAATTGTTTACAGATGGAGCTTTGTTAATTGGTCATGTGTTTATCTTAAAAGAGATGAATTTGAATATTTGTATACTCCTGATGAAGGTCGTGTGACCGAAACGTTGTGTTAATAAATATTACTTCTTTGCAAGTTATGATAGTGTGCGGGAATTGCTTGTCAGTTGTTTACTATACAAAATCATGGGTTGAGATATTACATTTTTTATTAAATTTTGATATACACTGATAAAATAAACAGAAACAGTTTCCACTCAGAAAATGCTCTTAAATTTCACAATTAATTACAAAGAAATAGCAAGTAACATATTGAATTAAACAACATTTTGAATTACAAAGGAAATAGTATTTTCTTGTAAAACATACTTCAATAATCAGTGTAATTACTGTATGTCCTCAGAAATATGACATTTTAAATTATTTTATAAATTATTTCAATTTTGAATTTACAAGCATTGTGCTGAAGGTTATGAAAAAAACAAAAAAAAAACATGCTTGGTCTTAGGATATTAAGATAATCATGATACCAGGGATGACAAGATTGTCTCCTATTAATAATCAAACTGTAATAGATGAAACTGAATGATTTTTGTGTGTGTGTGTGTGTGTGTGTGTGTGTGTGTGTTGTTTTTTGGCTTTTTTTTTTTTTTTTGAATAGTTTATTACTTGGAAAATATGATGGTAACATGGTTCACGCAAACCCTAGAAAAAACCTTGTAATGAAAATCAATTAAAAATGCCAGCTTTTATATGCATATTACATTCTCATTAAAATATGCATATTTGTTAATATGGCAAGGAGAAAACACAGTAGTTTATCTAAAAAAAACAAAACAAAAAAAAAAAAAACACATGGCACTCACTCTGCAGAATAACTTGAAATTAATTGGCTTTGGGTTGATATAGTGAGCTTTGCTTTGTCTGGTGCTTGGCAAACTCTGCTATTGATTTATTTTTACTCTGCCTGTAGTCAGAATTGAGTCTCTCTCATTCTATCGCTCCCTGAAATACAATGGTCCTCTCACTCCCTTCTTTTTGGGATAGGTCTATTGCATTCCTAACACAGACATTCATGTCTCCTATACAGCTGTTTCACACATGTATTACTCACCAACCTCTTCACAGCTGGAACAAAACTTAACCATACTGACTCACAGCTAAATATGTCAGCAATCAGGAAGAGCTAACATTTACATTAACTGTGCCTGAACTCTGAGCTGACAAGTTGATGTGGGATGTAATGTGTGAAGAATGTTAATTGCACATCTTGCTCAGAGGCTCTGGTAATGAGACAGTGAGTTGCAGCAGGGATTATAGCACTGATGCTGATCAGAATGGAAATGTTATCTTGCCTAATCAGACAGCCCAGGCACATTTTTCCCTCTCTCTCTGTCTCGCACTATTAAGATGCTAAGTTGCAGCACTCCTCATGGGGTTCTCTGTAAGTCTGTTCCAAAACTCATGAGCTGTCTTACTGTTTACTGCCTACATAGACAGCTTATACTTTCACAAATGTTTTTTTTTTTTTTTTTACGCACCATTAGAGGCATACATTCCATGTCTCTAGGTGTGATTTTGGCCTGTCTCACCTTAGTGGTCTTGACCTTTCCAGCTGTACCCAGCAATTAAAATCATAAATAAATGTCTGAAATAAAGAAATAAAAGCAAACTTAAAATTTAGGTGGCCCACATTTTATATGCTATCCTGTTACCATGATTTTACCCTTATTATATAAATCATAATCATAATGTTTTTCATAAGTTGTTGTATGAAAGAGTGGCAAATATTTTTAATCTAGTATTTATTATTATTATTATTATTATTATTATTACCTTTTAAGGTCCAGTTAATGTTAGTTGATGCATTAACTAACATTAACTAACAATATGTTACAGTATTAATCCCTCTTTATTAATGTTAGTTAACAAAAATACAATTGTTCATTGTTAGTTCATGTTAGCCATCAAATTTAATAATGCATTAGTAAATAGGTAAAAGTAACTAAGATTAATAAATGCCTTAGAAGTATTGTTAGCTCATGGAATGAACCTCATTGTAAAGTGTCACCCAAATTTCATGTTTAGTGTACACTCATTTATTACAGGAATAGTTTGCTGAAAATGTATGATGTGGATTAGCTTGTTTCTTCAAAGAAACAATTTTTTGCTTTCTACAGAAAAGATGTGGAGAAATTTTGTGTTATATATCACTTGTTCACCAATGGATTCTCTTCAGTGAATGGGTGCCGTCAGAATGAGAGTCCAAACAGCTGATGAAAACATCACAGTAATCCACATGTAAACCACAAAAATTCAGTCCATCAATTAATGTCTCGTGAAGCGAAAGGCTGCATGTTTGTAAGAAACAAACTCATCATTAAGGTGTTTTAAATTCAAATTGGATGAAATTCTTTCTTCCTGTAACCAACCGTGACGCAGTGCTTGATCTGTGCATATTTCACTCCTGATTCAGATGAGACAATAGTTTGAGGTTAAAAATGTCTTAATGATGAATTTTATACAAACATGCAACATTTCATTGTCTTGTGGATTATGTGTGAATTATTGTGATATTTTCTCAGCTGTTTGGACTCTCATTCTGACGGCACCCATTCACTGCAGCTCACATTGGTGAGCAAGTGATATAATGCTAAATTTCTCCAGATCTTTTCCGACAAAAAAACAAAACAAAAAACACACTCATCTATATCTTGAACGGCCTGAGGGTGAATAAAT
The DNA here is from genome assembly GCA_021397915.2 of Tor tambroides. Classification (NCBI taxonomy): domain Eukaryota; kingdom Metazoa; phylum Chordata; class Actinopteri; order Cypriniformes; family Cyprinidae; genus Tor; species Tor tambroides. The sequence continues at coordinate 5,171 of JAFVLL020015072.1, read as the reverse complement.
TTTCGTTTTGTGTGAACAGTTCTTTAAAAAAGACAGTGGAAATAGTCAGCTCAGATTTTGTAACAGAACTTCTCTGCATTTTTCTCTCTCTCCCTCTTGGTCTCTCTGCAGTAGATAGATGGTGCTGTGTTAAAGAGATAACATATGACAGTGCAGCAGGCAGTGGTGAGCAGGGGACTGTTTATCAGCAGGGAAACCAGAGAAATCAACACCCTCCACTCATCTAATCAAGCCAACAGCCATTAGAACTGACGTGACATCAATAACAACACAGTGAGAGATATGGACACAAAATTATAATGGCATGTGATAAACTGGCACCTTCTAAGCACAGAAAGAAGGGAGACTGTAGTGTTGATCGCAGTTAGCTCCATCATATACAAGTGTCAGTGCTAGCAGCCTGCCATATAACACAATTATATACAGTAATAACCAGTGAATCATTATCTATCTATCTGTCAGTCAGTCAGTCAGTCAGTCAATCAATCAATTTCACTATTTCAGGTATTGTCAGGTACTGTGTATTGTCCTGGGGATCATCCTGTGACTCTCTCTACAGATTATATTGTTACACCAGTAGGTGGCTACTGTAATATATGAGTAGTATAAGTATTACTAAATAATAAGTATTATAATCATTCACCCAACTCCTTCATTTAAAGATGCTTATTCATTCTGGAAAGAAACAAGAGTCTGGCTCCATTCAAAATCACATAAGAAGTAATACAAAAAAAATATACTCAACTAAAAGTAAGTAAGTAGACTAAAAATGTACTTGACCGAGAGAAAAAAAAAAACTCCACTTTTTTTGAAAATAGGCTCATTTTACAACTCCCCTAGAGTTAAACATTTGAGTTTTACCGTTTTTGAATCCATTCAGCCGATCTCGGGGTCTGGCGGTAGCACTTTTAGCTTAGCTTAGCATAGATAATTGAATCGGATTAGACCTTTAGCATCTCGCTCAAAAAAGACCAAAGAGTTTTGATAATTTTCCTATTTAAAGCTTGACTCTTCTGTAGTTACATTGTGTACTAAGACTGACGGAAAGTGAAAAGTTGCGATTTTCTAGGCCGATATGGCTAGGAACTCTACTCTCATTCCGGCGTAATAATCAAGGAACTTTGCTGCCGTACCATGGGTGCAGCAGGCGCAGTGATATTACACAGCGCCTGAAAGTAGTTACTACTTTCAGGCGCTGCGTAACATCATTGTGTCTGTTGTAAAATGAGCCTATTTTCAAACTAAGTGGAGTGTTCCTTTAAGTAAGAGGAAAAAAGAAATTGCAGCCAAGTACTCACTACACATGAGTGCTCATAAATAAGCAATGTACAAAACACTGTATTTATTGTAAATTACATTCTCTCATATTCTCCAACATATTTAATTTTGACCACCAACTTTTTAAAAATACATCACTTATCAGTGATAAATCTACTTTCAAAATAACAATGACAGACTAATACAGAGATGAAAAGATGTTATTTTCAGTATACTCGTCATCATTTTAAAAATCAGTTCATGTATATGGTCTAAACTGCCCTTAAAGGGATCATGAGCTGTCTTTTTTATTATTATTTTATTTTGTATTGTTCTCTGAGATCCGCTTATGATGTTATCAAGATTTTTGCATCAAAAACATCATAATTTAGAAGTAATAGGCTATTTTCTGTCCTGTGTTGACCTCCCTCATCAGAAATCCCTGTTTGAATGGGCATGAAGGATTGTAGACTGGGAAGTAAACACCCACTGCTGTGATTGGCTAATAGTTTTGTATATGTTTGACAGAGTACATTCCTCATAAATGGACACTGCTGTGGTTTAGGTCAAAAACACTTAACTCAATACATAACAAAATATCTGTAAAAAGAAACAAAGCAACAGTGGTCACGTAATAAAAACAGTTACTTACACTTGTGTGTTACAACATCAGATCCAATATAGTTGGCACAGCATCGTCTTTTAGTTTCAATCTTTCTGAAAATCCTGCATCGAGTTGTGCCTTGTTTGTAAACGAATCCGCGATAAAATTAAGTGGACAAAGGAGTAAGTTCTTACTGGCGCAGTCTGGATCTTCATTAAAATAAAGTTTATTCACTCTTTCCTAACGTTGGGATCAGAGGGAAGGCAATGTAAAGACTGTTTTTTCTCAGCTTGGCACTGCACAGAGTCTTGTTGTCTTCAGAGACATCTTTATCATTTAGTTTCCGTGTAGACCTCTGTTAGCCCCTCTCTTTATTTATGGCAGAGATGTAGAAGCAGGTGTTGATCTTCTTCTGGGTGGGGCTACCCACACTATTACATAATACTATTACATTCCACAATCTGTCGTTTTTAGACTAACGAGAAAGTTTTGAGTTCTTAAACTTACAGGATTTGTTTATAGTACAGTGACCTCTTATATGTCAATAGATCAAAGTTTTTTTTTGGTTTCTCAGTTAATGACCCTTTTAATGAACACTAATAGAGTGTTGTTGCACATAAAACATCAGTCTATGTTATAGAATTAAAAAAAATAAATAAACTTTATAAATTCAGTCATCACATACTGTAAATGTGTTTTAATAATCCAGTGAGATTTTTATATGCACAAGGAGTCTGACAACAGCCAGTGCTCCACACAGAGATCTGATCTCACCATCATCCAGTCCGTCTGGGATTACACGAAGAACCAGAAAAAAAAATAAGACAGACTAAATCCAGAAAAACTGTGGCAATGTCTCAAAGACTCTTGAAGAAACTTACATGAAAAACAATGCAGAAGTGTACCTAGGACAAAAGCTGTTTTAAATGCAAAGGGTGGTCACACTAAATGTTGATTTGATTTAGTTATTCAAAGTTAATTGATAAATAAAATCTATTTATGGCATTATTTTTGAAAGCATTCTCACTTTACAGCATTTTTACACAACTGGCTAAAACTTTTCACAGTACAGGAAGGTTTCTGTAAATTGATATATATATATATATATATATATATATATATAGTAACTATTTATTATTATTATTATTATTATTATTATTAATAATAACTTTAGGCCAGTGGTGTTAATGTCCATAGTGATGAAATCACTTGAACGTACTGTGACAGAGAAATTGAGAGAGAATGTATTGCATAAATTAGATCCTTATCAATGCGCGTATAAAGAAAACAGGAGTACAGAAGATGCTTTGAATATTATGACGCACTTTATTTTAAAACACCTTGAAAATCCTGTAGCTTATGTTAGAGTGATGTTTATGGATCTGAGTTCAGCGTTTAATACTCTACTTCCAGATATTGTGTTATTTAAGTTGAAACAGATGAAGGTGAACCCCTATATAATTAAATGGTATTATGCATTTCTAACTGGATGACAACAGCAAGTGAAAATTAAACTTTTTCTGATATATTGGTCACAAATGTTGGAGCTCCTCAAGGCTGTGTAAATCCCCCCCCCCTCCCCCCCCTTCTTTTTACATTATATACGAATGATTGTAGGAATCAGTACATAAACATCTATATTATTAAATTAAATTAAGTTTATGGGGTGGACAAAAGTATCATGCTGCTGTTTTACAGATCAACTACTGAATCAATAATATGTTATGGTTTTACAATATGGTTTAGCAATTTAACTGTTAAACTTAGGTCACAACTTCAAAATGTGGTTAGAAGAGCGGGAAAAATAATTGGTATGTTGTCCCCACTTTCTCTTCAGGACATTTTTGAGAGGTCTGTTAGGAAGCAGAGTCTTAAAATTATTGGGTACCCAAGCCATATTCTCCATAAGGAGTATGAGTTGATGCCCTCGGGCAGGAGATATAGGGTTGAAATCTGTAAGCTGAATAGATACAATTTTTCTCTAATTCCATTATCGGTCAAATTATTGAATAATAAGTGATCTAAATTGTTGTGCGGGTGAGGGTAATGTGATGAGTAGCATGTAATGTTGGTGTATTATTAGGATTAGGAGCTATATGTTTTTTTTGTTTGTTTGTTTTGTGTGTGTGCGGGGGGGTTATTGAATAATTGTATTGTAATATGTTTGATCTGCTCTCCCGATTGCCTAAGACAAATTTCTCCTAACGGAGACAATAAAAGAGAAACTTGAACTTGATTATTATTTACTTTTATTTATTTATTTTTTATTTTCTTTTTTTTTCCTTTTTTTTTTTTTGTGAACAAACTCGGTTATACAACAAACATATGGAGATACACAGTATGTGCCCCAGGAAATCGCTTGAACTTTCTGCAGATGTTGGCAGTCTTGTGTACGATCAAGATTTGCAAGTGGGTGTATAAAAATGTGAGTGTGTGTGTGGGCAGATGGAGCATCAGTTTCAGTGTGTTCAACATTTTCACTTGGACTAACACTTGCACATTTTATCATGGAAATAATACTTCCTGGAATTCTTCTCAAAACTATTGTTTTCCATATTTTGCAGTGTTGTTTTGTTGTGTTTGTCTGTCCTTGCACCTTTTGCAAAGTCATTGATTTAGTACAACCAATAAGCACTTTTGGACATATGATCATCTGTGAAAAATCATATGAATTTTACTGTAAACTGCAAAGGATTGTGGGAAAATACATGTATTTTACAGTAAACTACTGTAAATTTTTCAGTAGTAAACTTGCCCGTGAAAAACAAGGGAGATTTCTTTTATCTACTCTTTGGTGGAAGCAGCGGTGAAAGGACAAAAGAGAAACATTGCACTGTTAACTGGACAAAGAGGTTAGTATATTATTTCTGTTTTATGCAAAACTGAGATATTTTAAGATGTTTTAACTCCTTAACAGCAAACTAACATTATTCATCTTGTCGTTTTTCATATCGGGAGTTTGGGCCTTTTTTTCTGACTGACAGCCGGATTAACGCCGCCATAACGGTGATAACATCGACTGGTGAGTAAACTAAGGTCACCTATATTAGTCGAAATAAACCTTAGTTAAACCGAGAAACACGTTTGTAGGTTCTGCTGCCCTTTAATGCAAGTTAGTTAATCTGGCAAATCCTTACTTAACCTTAACACGTACTAACGTGAAATAACGTTACTGAGGTAAAGTGCGTAGGCAACACCACTGTTTCAGTCGAGATTTTAAACAGTATTTTCAAGTACCTCTTTTGTTTGTTCTTTTCAAGTTTCTAGTCTAGATTTCGTCTGCAACGTCGGAGGTGTATTTTGGAGCCTC
>JAFVLL020015071.1:7500-19114 GCA_021397915.2 Tor tambroides | reverse complement strand
TAACATTAAGATTTGTACTCATAGAAATTACTAAAGTAGTCAAACCTGTTCATTAGAAGGGAGCGACCCAATACTTTTGGCAATATAGTGTATATGTGAAGTATTTGGGTAATTTGCCTTATTCATATCAAGTATAGCATCAGTTCTGGCAGGTCTCACTAGTCAAACTTGCATCAGCTGACTCTCAGCTGATCCACATCTACCTATAGGGATGCAACACCTATCAAAGCACCAAATATATGAGGTCCTTCAGTATAATCACCAGCTTTTGCATTGCTCAATAGCTAATTACCCTCCTCCATCTCCAACTCCTCCTCTTGTTCTGTCAAGGTTCTGCCTTCTGATTTTCCTTTAAAACAGATTAATTTCTAAATTGTTACATGAAATTATTCAACTTTAATGATATCTGCAATATTTATGTTGGTCCTGTTCTGTTTACCCTAAGGGGTTATTGCTGCTCTCCCCGCTCTTATCCATGCTAGGATGCATGGATGCACAGGGAGTTCTTGCCCTAAACGGAATGATACTGCCAATCCAAACTGTATGCTAATTGTCAGTCATCTTTGACGATAGCGGTCCTGACCGAAATTAAATTAATATGTGTCATTGATCAAGCCCATGTCATCAAAAACTCACTCCAACCAAGCAAACAAAGTGTGCAACCCTGATAATAAAAGTACAGCGACCACAAAACACATGAAACACAAAATGAACACAAAGATATGATGCAGAACAGATGAAGAGACAGAAACTTTGACGTCTCTGTAAGTGCCGCTGGCATCTCCAAACACTGACAGTCAGCATCATAATCAGACGTATGTTTATCACCGTGACTTCAGCATGTGAAGAAATCATTTTGACAAAGACTTTATCATGACAGACCCTGGAGAAACTCTGTGAGGTTCAACACTCTCATCAACAAATAAAAAACAAGAAATAAAACACAAAGTGTCTTGAGTTGTTTTGTTATCAATAAATATGTTCTCTCATGTTCATTTTGAATGCATTTTTTCCCTCATCCTGAAGAAATCTTGATACTCCTGTCTGACTTGCTGAACAAGATGATCAGAAACTGATCCACCCTCTTCAAATATTCACCAAGAAGAGACTCTCATTATTTCACTCCTTTCTCTCATACTGGCGCTTTTCTGAATTTCTGGACTAAATCAAATTAGAACAGAATGCACAGACTTACACAATTGAGACTAAATAAAGTGCATGTGTGCAAACATGGCAGCATCTGACAGCTCTGGTGCAAAACACTTGTAAAGTGAGTAAAGACTTGTTTTTTTATATTGCAAGTAATGACGATGAACATTAAATACATCTCTGATCATAAATGCAATTATATAATAGTAAATATTGCATTATGAATTGGTAACACTTTACAATAAGATTCCATTAGTTATTGTTAAAGTTAATTATTTTACCAAAATAAGAGGGATCATACAAAATGCGTGTTATTGTTTATTTAGTACTGACCAGAATAAGATATTTCACATAAAAGACATTTACCTATAGTCCACAAGAGAAAATAATAGTTGAATTTATAAAAATGACCCGTTCAAAAGTTTACATCCCCTTGATTGTTAATACTGTGTTGTTAGCTGAATGATCCACAGCTGTGTTTTTGTTTAGTGATAGTTCATGAGTCCCTTGTTTGTCCTGAACAGTTAAACTGTCTGCTGTTCTTCGGAAAAATCCTTCAGATCCCACAAATACTGTGCTTTTTTTTTTTTTTTAGAATTTTTGTGTATTTGAACCCTTTCCAACAATGATTTTGAGGAAACATGTAAGTATCGTCTGTAGCTTATTCTTTGCAGTAATAAGGTTTATTAGCGGCTGGCCAGAGGTCACCTCAGATAGGGAAAAACACCTCAATGACCAGAAGAATACACACATATTTATACCTAAGCAGATTGTTCTGTTAGATTAGTTACTGTCATCTGGGCTAAAAATGGCAGCAGACAGTTTCCTAGTGTTAATCATTCAAATCAAGACTATCAAATCATACGACATACTTACAAATGCATTAGTCTCTTGAATTCTAACACATTTGTTGCAGTTCTCTCTTGTGCCTGTTGTTTAAACGCTTCCTTTTTACATCCTAAAAGCATATAAGCATAAGCACAGGACGTTTCAACATTTGTGAAAAGCAGTCTTAAGCAGCACACGTATATTTGTAGCAATAGCCAAAAATACATTGTATGGGTCAAAATTATTGATTTTTCTTTTATGCCAAAAATCATTAGGAAATTAAGTAAAGATCATGTTCCATGAAGATATTTAGTAAATTTCTTACTGTAAATATATCAAAACCTAATTTTTTGATTAATAATATTCATTACTAAGAACTTCATTTGGACAACTTTAAAGGTGATTTTCTCAATATTTTGATTTTTTTGCACCCTCAGATTTCAGATTTTCAAATAGTTGTATCTCAGCCAAATATTGTCCTATCATAACAAACCATACATCAATGGAAAGCTTATTTATTCCGCTTTCAGATGATTTATAAATCTAAATTTTGAAAAATTGACACTTATGACTGGTTTTGTGGTCCAGGGTCACATTTCAGATTACAACAGAAGCATATTATTTGAGAGTGTAAAATAGCGATGAAGGAGATCTGATAAAAATGTACAAATTCCTTAAAAACTTAGATTAGATCCCACTGTGCGTGAAAAATTTCCACCACTTCAGTGTTACTTTAGTGGCCATATAGACAGCAGTGTTATTTTAACAGCAGATTTTGCTGTGTAGAATTATTTCTCACTTAATACATTTTAAGAGTTGGCATAACTGATTTTTGTTTTTACTAACATCTTTTTACACTGAGGACAACAGAGGGACTCAAATGCATCTATTACAGAAGGTAATGCTCCAGAAGGAAAAATGATGCATTAAGAGCAGCAGAAGTTTATGTTTATGTTTATCAGATCACAAATCTGTTGATGTATTTCTTTCTGTTTCAGCTGAATGAACTTCACACCTGAATTAAGCAGAATTATGTATTTTCTTACCAGAGGTGAACACATTATTTAAGTAAGAAAGAAAAGAAGATCCTTGAAAACGTTCACATCATGATGAGTTTGATATGTGTACAAAAGCAGCTCTCTGAATCTGATGGAAATTGTAAAACCATTCTCGAGAATGGGGGCAGAAACCCACCTGGTGTCACTTTAGGTGACATAGTTGAAAATTTGTTATCATTTTTTGATGGGGTTAAGAGCTTACATAAAGCTAAAAAAGTGATTGAAAAGAAATATGACATTAAAAAGGAACATGATGATTGCTGGCCAGCTGATGATATCAAACGAGCTTGGGGACAAACACAAAGCATGCATATAAAATCAAGCAGAAGACGATACTGGGCTCATGTTATAATTCTGCAGATGATAAAAAGATTTATGGTTTATGATGAATGTAAACAAAATGCAGCACAGGGTGACCATGATGATACAACCAATGATATTAATCAATCTTGTGAAACAACACGAATGAAGGAAAACTCAGAAGATGCATCATCTGAAAGCAATGATGAACGGCAGATGTGGAGAGCGGGTTTGCATGCACCTAAACACAAACTAACAAAGCAATCCAGTGCAGCATCAGAAAGTCAACTTTCAGCTTCTAGCACAGATGTAACTCCATCACCTGCTGAATTAGGGGGGAAAATCAGTTACACTCCTTCAAACAGCAATGAATCCTTGAATGCTGCATCGGCGAACGAGAACGAGGATACTTCAGATAACAACTGTGAGCCACGAAAAAGCATTGACAGCCATGAGGAGTTGAATTTCGCCGATACCTCCGACCAAATGAAAGCTGAATCAGAGAATGGAAGAGGGGAAGATGGTCTTTGGTCTAATCAAACAGAAAGCATGAAAGGAAACCCAGAAGACAGATCAACTCAAAGCAAAGCTGAACTGGAGACAGTGGAAGCTGCTGGAGAAGATAAGCAGAGTTCTGGAGCAAATGGCAAATCAACTAAAAGTGGTCCCAGTCAAGGTAGTGCCAGTCAGGACCAATCTAGGACACAACCTCAGGCCAGGAGTAAATCCACTAGAAATGATGCTCCTGGTGGCCGATCCGGTTCTGGTGTCAGTGCAGCATCACAACCAAAAGCAGCAGTAAATGAAAACATCTGCATACGCATCCCATTCTCAGCAATGTTCAGCAGTGGATCACCAGATACACAGAGATCTAGTCTCCCTGTACCTCGACAGCAATCTAGGTATAAATTAATAAATGGATTTCCTTCTAATACTAGTTTAAGGATAAGAAAATCTTACGCCATGTCATTCAGCAATTCAACCAGGAATGCTGAATGGGTGTATGAGATACTGAACAGGAGTACTTTAGCAATCAACTGTGTACAGCCAGAAGATTTTGAACATGGCTATGTCAAAGGTCATCTGGCTGCAGCTGCCAATCACAGGTGGTGTCGAGAAGCAAAAAATGACACTTATTTGTTCAGCAACATTATACCACAGCATGGAATATTAAACAATGGAACATGGAAAACCCTGGAGAAGAGATGTCGAGACATGTTCATAGATAACACGATCAGCAATGTCCATGTGTACACTGGACCACTTTACCTAAGACTTATGGAACATGGGAAGCTGAATGGGAAGAGAGTGCCAAGTCACCTCTTTAAGGTGATCATTATGGAGAATAAGAATGGGACAGTAAGAGAGCCAGAATGCTATGTGATGCCCAATGAGGAACCACATGAAGACTTGAGAGGCTACAGGGTGAACATTGGAGATATTCAGAGAATTTCTGGGCTGACGTTCATAGAACGCAGACCCAATGCGAACATGAGAGACTATGAAAAGACGGTGATATTGCGGGGAGAAGGTGGAAATGGAGAGTCACGTAGGGCTGATATGTTAGTCAGAATAAGCTCTTAACTGATACTGAAAAAAAGCTCATTACTGATAAAGATGCTGACATGTGTGCACAAAAACAAGTGAATTGTGTTTGATCTCCCCTTTATGAGTGTCTTTGGACGAACTGATCATTTGTAAAGATGAAAAGTTCATTTGACTAAGTCTGCAATTGTCTCATTATTGATTAATAATCCCATACTGTATGTGCTTATATAGAGGCACACCAGAATTGTTTCTCATGATCTTAAACATCTTTGATCTCAGTGCTTATGCTTAAATGCTTGAAATTAGTTTTATGGACTAACCTAATTCTTATGCTTACAATATGTATTTCTTTACATAAACTGTATTTGTATTGTAATGTTGTTATATTTCTATATTAACAAGCAGACATACATGTTCATGTCATGTCTAGTCTAGTCATTTTATTTTCTTTGTGCTTTAAATTAATATGTAGACCGTAGTGAATCAGGATTAGGCAAGAGGAATTTGGACACTGTTTTTGTGTATTCATTCAATAATTTAATTTAATGAATTTATAAAATATACATATACATATACATATATATATATATATATATATATATATATATATATATAATTTTTTTTTTTTTTTTTTTGAAAGATTGTGTAATTCCATAAATGTGGTGTACTGTCAGAGAATCAAGCATGACCATTATGTTTAAAGGATGAACAAAGCTTAAATTACTTGTAGGTTTGCTGTGCATAAATCATAGTGTAGATCAAGAGTCTGAATGATGTTGTAATGTTGTTTTAATCCAGTAAATACATATTTTAACGGAAGTATTCATATTTCATAATCAATCATAGTTTCATGAATGAATGAATGAATGAATGAATAGGAATGCGTGTAGAAACCTGGGAGAGAATTTGCTGTTCAGATGTTCACCTTTTATTTCCAGAGTGGAATTAAAATTCTCATGTCTAATCAAACACATGAATGAGCTCTTTAACCTCTAAGACCAACATTATTTCATCATCTGTGTCATTAGCACCACCATCATTATAATATTTAACACATATATTTGGTTGGGCTGGACCTCAGTTTATCCTGTTATGTCTCCATCAGTGGTTTCCATTGGGACTCTTGGTACCGAAGCTCCTTAAAGAAACATCAGCCAAGGTGGAGGGTTGACTTCTTATCCTGAGTACAAATACAAGAGGGATTTTCAGCTATCATAATAAAGATGGCATGCATAGTATATGTTATAAAGAAACGGAAGGAGATGTGTGATCTGAGTGTTGAATGCTTTTAAGATCAGACTTCATTCATATTGTAAATGATAATCCAGAGCCAAATAAGTTAGCGAATACTCAAATAACATGAGACACAGACAGGAAAGATGACAAAGATGCAGAAGCTTTACCTTCTTGCAGCACTATTCAGGAAGTGAATGTCTCATGTCTTGTTTCCTGTTGTGGTGATTCTCTTCTCAAAGTCTCCACAAAAACATTAAAGAATCAGCGATCAGAGTAGAATAAACAGAAACACTTTCAAGAAGGATTTTTTTTTTTTTAGACGATTTATTTTTGAAACCAATGGTTTAGAAAGTAAAAATGAAGTTTAGATCACTGGAACTCAAACAGTGGAAACAGATTGAGTGAGAAACTCAAACTTCTGTCTGGAGGACAAACATCCTGTGTGTTTAGTGTGTATTTACTTACAAAACCCATCAATCACACATTCAGACCCATCGTTCCATCATATAAGGTAAGACAAATGTCTCATGTTTCATATGTATGTTATATTTAGAGCAGAGGTCCCCAACTACAGGGTCGCGCCCCACAACCGGGCCATGGAAAAATTCCTACCGGGTCGCGAGAAAGTTCTGGGGAAAATGTGTATAGATATGACGCTCTGTTATTTATTGTGCATAAATGATTGTTCTAATTATTCTGTATTCTCGGTGTATGCGATTGATATGGAGTAGCAATTTGATGATTTCGTGTTAAATGAGTAAATAAAAGATTGCTCTGATCTGTCATATAGGCTATTAGGGCTTAAACGTTTCGCAGTTGATGCTTGATTTACGGACCAGGTCCAGACCCCACCGTTCGGCATGTGATTCGCAGATTAATTTGCCAAATTACACGTTCAAGCTGTTTAAAACCACAAGAAGAAGAAACGAAACAGAACTCAATTCGTTACTTGTGCGCTGTACTCGCACACACCCGAAGCGCGCACAAGCTTAGAGACGTGTATCAGACAGCGCAGCATACCGATTTGATTCATCTTTCATGTATCCCTGCGTTTAAGATACATATGCATGGGGATTTGCGGTTACGTCGCAATACTGGAAATATTTCTGTTTTAAACCATGAAGGCGAGCCAGTGGATATCACACAAGCAACGTGCAAACTTTGCGCAATAGTTATGCCAGTGAATGTCTTAACTTCAGTCATACAGAAAGTGAAAGTAAAAAACTGACGGAGTTACCTAACGCTGCATTAACAGCGCATATTCTCTATGAGACGACAAGAGACGAATCTATTTCAACATGTGCTGATAACAGTATAAATGAATAGACCTGTTTTAAAGACCCCATCCACAACTTACTATTTCCATTCAACGAATAAGAATTTCTAACACAGAACAAGGAAGAGCAAAGGACAATAAATTGCTGATCAATACAGTTTTTTAATTCAACTTTCCACAATGACTTGTATAGTGAGTAAAGACTGTTAACATGAAACAAAGGATGTTTCTGATCTTAAGTAATAAAATAAAATTACTAGTGCTGTCAAACGATTAATCGCGATTAATCGCATTCAAAATAAGTTTTTGTTTACATAATGTATGTGTACTGTGTATATTTATTATGTATATATAAATACACACACATACAGCATATATTTTGAAAATATTTACATGTATATACATTTATATATTTATATTCTTATATTTTATATTATATATAAATATATTTAATATAAAAACATAACACATTTTTCTTAAATATACACATGCATGTGTTTGCATTTATATATACATAATAAATATACACAGAACACACATATATATTACGTAAACAAAAACTTTTATTTTGAATGTGATTAATCACGATTAATCGTTTGACAGCACTAAAAATTACATATTATAATATGAAATAATACAGTAATTTCCATCTTGTTTTAATCTGTGAAACCAAGGGAGACACATTTCCACAACAGCTACATGGGTCCTATAAACAGCAGCAGGGTATTATAGATCAAATCTAATGCAAACAGTTAATTTTTAAAGAATATTTTATAAGATTTTAAAAATGTATGCTAATCTACAAGCATGCAGATCAAATGTAATGCCTGTTGAAATGTTTCAGTTTCCAAAATCAGACAGAATAATATTAAAAATTCAATCTTAAAGTAAACAAGTACAATGTGAATGAAACTGTTAACTGCACTCGTAGTGACACTTTCACCAGTGTATTATAGAAATTATGACATTACAATGTATGTGTGTTTATACCATTATTCTACTTCACTGAACACATAAACTCTTTTAGCCTCTCAAAACAAGATAATATTTAGGTCTAAACTTCTCCCACACTCCCCCTACTTTACATTTCAGACCAAAGAGTGTCTGCACTCGTATAGGCATTTCAATGGGATTTCATGGAATTTAGTTTATGAAATGTCAAATGATTTTATACTTAATAAGTTTTAGGAGTTAGGAGTCAATCAGCCACTAGCTTTGTTAGCCTGGAAATTGTTCTGTTTTAATAATAAAAATAATAATAATAGGTAATATAGCCATTTTTAAAGTACATTATAAAATCAGTTTTTCTGTTTTGCATGTGTCTGCATGCATCTATCTGTGTGTTTGTTCTGTGTAACAGAACAAGTTTCTGTTTGATCTGACAGATCTCAGTCTGTTGATGTGAGTATATTTTCTGTCTCTACTGAATGAACTTAAGCCTAAGCAGAATTATGACACAAATGTTTTTTCTCTTTCCAGATGTACACATTATATTAGCCCTAAAGAAAAGACTAAAGGTGCTGAAGACGTAACAACACCAGACTGAGTCAAGACTGATTTCTTCCTGAACTTTGATCTTAAATCTCTGTTGCATCTAGATGATTCTCGAGGAAATGGGAAGAAACCTGCCTGATGTCACCTTAGATCACATAGTTAAGGATTTTTTATGCTTTTTTAATGGGTTTGAGTGCTTGCATGAAGCTAAAAGAATGATTGAAATGCAATGTGCCATTAAAAAGGAGCCTGAACATAAATGCTGGCCAGAAGATGATATCAAACGAGCTTGGGAAGAAACACAAAGAATAGATATAAAATCAAGCAGAAGACGACACTGGGCTCGTGTGATCGTTTTGCAGATAGTAAAAAGTTTTGTTTGTGATACGTGTAAACAAAATGCTGCACAGAAGAATCGTAATGCTACAACTGATGAACAAGTTTGTGAAATGAGACCAAACCCAGAAGACAGATCAACTCCAAGCAAAGCTGAACCTGAGACAGTGGAAGCTGCTGGAGGAGTTGAGCAGCATTCAGGAGCACGTCTGAAAGTGTCGACACATTCAGAGGATTCGGGTGCAGCATCAGGGAGTCAACTTTCAGCTTTTAGCACAGATGAAGCTCCATCACCTGCTGAAGTACATTCAAGCAACAGTGAAACCAAGAATGCTGCAATGGTGAATGAGGATACACCTGTGTTATTAGTTAGCAACTGTGGGCAGCGAAAAAATGCTGACAACTATGAGCTGTGTTCAGTAGATGTGCATGATAAAGAGAATGTATTGGAAAATGGTATTTGGTCAGCTGGTCGTGATAACAAAATTTGTGGCAAAGCAAAAAGTATAAAGGGAAGCTCAAAAGACAGATCAGCTCAAAGAAGTGCTAAACCAAAGACAGAGAAAGCTGCTGGAAGAGTTAATCGGCATTCTAGAGGAAATGTCAGCGCAGCATCAGAAAGTGAAGAAGCATCAGAAAGTGAAGAAGCATCAAAAAACCAAGCAGATGGCACCACATACATACGTATCCCACTCACAACACTGTTTGGCAATAAATCCCCCACTATGCCACCAAAAGCAGGCACAAATTTGAATTCTGAATATAAATTAATAGACGGACCTCCTGAAGTGATTACAGAAAAAACAGATGAAAATGAAATTAGCAAAATTAAGAATAAGCACTTTTATGTGATGTCATACAACAATGAAAAACAAAATGCTGAATGGGTGTATGAGATAATGAACGTGAGTACTCTACCTTCGTATTATAAGACACCACAATTTGAAGACTCAGACACAGACTCAGAAGCAGATGATCCATCCTACCAACCACCTAACAGCAGTAATCCATTCAGGAGCACAGACTACGATCGAGGTCATCTTGCTGCGGCTGCCAATCACATGTGGTGTCAAGAAGCCCATTATAACACTTACTGGATGAGCAACATAACACCACAGAATAAGAACTTAAACAGAGGCGCCTGGAAAGATTTGGAGATTTACTGTCGAAAGAAAATATTGGACGATAATGTCCGTAATGTGCATGTGTACACTGGACCACTTTACCTGAAAAATGAAGTGGATTATGAGGAAGGAAAAGCAGTGCCAACTCACTACTTTAAGGTGTTAATCGTGGAGAATAAGGATGGGAATGTAGAAAAGCCAGAATGCTATTGGATACCCAATGATTATGAACAAACACGGACGCAGGTGGACATTGAAGAAATTGAGAGTATCACTGGCCTGAAGTTCACATTAAAAAGCCCAGAATTGAAAGTGGAGGACTGTGAAAGAACAGAGACATGGAAAGGAAATAATTGCAAAAAAAGTGTTACAATAGACGTCACAATAAGCTCCTTTAAGAAAAATGATGCGGAACCCCACAGTCTTAATGAAGAATAACTTGTATTCCAGCATAGCAGTGACAAAGTACATGCAGTCCTTCAGATTCAGCGGAGTCAGAAAGAACCCCAAACATCCCGAGCTCAAACCTTATCTTATGACTCATACGATACGCATCTCGATGCATAGCCAACGATACGATACATTAAAGATACATATGAAGCAGCTAGCGATGCCGATGCGATACGATTCACCCCTATTACGATGCAGTGTGATCCGATTTCGATTTGATTCGATTCAACACAGTGCGATTCGATGCAATACGATGCAATGGAGAAAATGTGATCACTTTTATGCCTTAAGGCCTGTTTCATAAAACAAATTAACCAAATAAGCCACACTGTAAAAAGTGTTGCTGACTTAACTTAAAAAAATTGAGGAAACTCATTGCCTTAAAATTATTAAGTAAATAATAATTTTTAAAAAAAGTTAAGTGACAATTGACAATTCACTTAACTTATACTTTTTTATTATTAATTACTTAATAATTTTAAGGCAACAGGTTCCTCAATTTTTTTAAGTTAAGTCAACTTATCACTTTTTACAGTGATAAGAAGCCAATTTATGAAATATTGTGTGTCATCAAGCAGCACGCAGACTCAACCAGAGTAAAACAAGCAAAGTTTCACAAAAGTTAAATATTTCATTGTGTTTGGGGCAAATATCTGCACTCCTTGAATGCCGAATTTGGGGGCTGTAGCTGACTGCTGTAATCATTGTAAAAAAAAAAAAAAAAAAAAATTGTTTCATCTTAAAATAATTTGTTACCCCGCTGACTTAAAATTTTTAGTTTAGTCAACTAAAATATTCTAGTTGTCCCTTAAATT
>JAFVLL020015071.1:0-2500 GCA_021397915.2 Tor tambroides | reverse complement strand
TCAGTTAATTCAGTTTTTGTTAATAGCTGGATTTGAGATGATGTTGTGTTTCTGAGCTGGTAAAGGTTGTGCGTTCAAACCCAGACTCATCCAGGAGAACCAAACATGTAATAAATATACTGTAGGATACTTTTTAGATGCTACTTTTATTTTTTTTAAATGCAATACTTTGCTTTAACAAAAGCAGTAGCCTATTCCATACTGATACAAGTAACGTGTGCAGTCTAGTTGCTAAGGTTTTAGGTTCAAACCCATTTTCTCCATAATAACAGAATCTGCCATCAATATAAAAAGAAGCAACGGTAAAAGTTACGTGATGCTTTTCTTTACAATCTTTCCTCATTTTTAGGTTAAGTTAATTTGCAGTTTATAACTGTATATTTATATATCAGGTGATTATTTGGTTATTATCGATATTAGCTTGACAGATCTGGTGTTTTTTTTTGTTGTTGTTTTTTTTTAAGTACTAAATGTAGGTGCTGCTCTGTTATTAAATATTTTCTGTTTTCAGTTTTTTGTATGTATTGTGTGAAGCAAGTGTTAGTTTAATGTAGCAATTTTGGTAACTTTCAGAAAGTAGCACAAGACTCTTAAATATTACACATAAAATAATAGTTTAAGCATTAAGATTTTTAAATAGTGATTTAAGAAAAAAAAAAAGCTTGATTATTGAAACCATTGTTGCAATATATTTTGCATTTAAAATGAACAAACAAAAATGCATAACATTATCACATTTGGGAGTGTAAATGAGTTGAATGGTTTTATCTAAAATGTTTCATTTGCTCCTAAAGGTGAGGAAGGTTCCTCAGGGTCTCACTCCAGCTCTGGACCCCAGCGACCCGTTTGCAGATGAAGACAAAGAGCGGCAAGAAGTGGAGACTCTTGCCAAGAAATTCGAGAGCAAATACGTATGTACTCTTTTATATGACGTGTATCGTATGAATACACATCCACCTCCAAACACCTGTGTTTCTATTTGCGCAGAAAACTCTTAATCCTAATCACGATATGTTGAAGAAATATTATAATGTGTGGGGTGTTTTAGTGACTTTATGTTGAGGTTAGTGTGTTATTATTTCAGGGAAGCACTGTTAAGAAGAAGCGACGAGACCGGATGCAGGATCTCATCGATATCGGTTACGGCTACGACGAAACGGATCCGTTTATCGACAATTCTGAGGCCGTGAGTATGAGACAAATTCACTGCTGACTGTCTCCTGAAATGTAGGGCCCTATGAAATCCGTTTAAATTTTTTTCAAAATTCCATTTTTTCCTTTTAAATTTTTCTGGATTCCGTTTTTTTCCCCCACTTTATTTGTTCTTGACTCATTTTTAATGGTTAAATTCAATTTTATTAATCAAAAAGCATGTCTAATTAATTAAAATCATGAAACTTATACATTTTCACATCAATTTATTAAAAGTTTAACAAAAATTACATGTTTAGAGCGCTATGAAATTTTTATTTTTTTCTCACCATATGCTTTATTGTTACCAAATTATGTGTTTTAGCATGTCTAATTATCTGAATGCATAAAAACAACTTAATTTATTCAGTTTTTCTTAAAATAGCCTTATGAAATGTTTTTTTTCCCCCTCAGAAATTCTGTGTTGTGTATTTAATTTTTTCTGGTTATCAAATGAAGGCATAAAACATTAATTTAATTTATCTTTTAATTATAGAAAATTAAGCAAACTTTATTTTTTGGCAAACAAACGGGATTTACTATTAAAATGAAAACATGGGAGAAACTTTGTGTGATTATTTCTTAAATTAATATTTGTTTCATTTTAATAGTAGTAGTAATAGGCGGCTGTGTACATTCTACTGAATGACCGTAATATATTTCTGGCACAATATCTTCAAATTTAACCGGACTTTTATTTTGACGGGTTGCCGTGAATACCTTTACAGATCTGTGTATGTGATATGATGCTAGTTTTGCTCAAATCAAATGGTGAAATGCTCATGAAATGACTCTCAGAGCAGTTCTGGAGATGTTGTTCATGTATTTATGTCCTCATTTAGTGAGACGGCAGGCGCTGAAATCACTGCGAGAGTCACCCACGCTTCAGAATGTGTGTAGTAAACAAAACCGCGCGTCTGTGCCATTCATTCACACAGAGACACGCAGAACATGCAGGATTCATATTTAAATCGACTTTTGCAGCTTAATATTTACAGATACTAGTCCATATCGCGATTTGATTGAAGTGTAATGACCTACTTTTGATGAATTCAGTCAAAATTTGACAAATTCCGTGACATTCTGCGTTAAACTGTAAATTCCGTTTTTATGACTGCAGGGTTCGTACAGTCATGAAAAACCTGGAAAAGTCATGGAATTTTATAACAGCAATTTCCAGGCCTGGAAAAGTTTTGGAAAAATAAATAAACCTGGAAAGTTTTGGAAAAGTCATGGAAATTTATTTCACAAATTTCTGTGTAATAGAATTATGTTTAATCAGGTCCTGAACTTCGGTGCGGGATTGCGC
>JAFVLL020015069.1:0-12970 GCA_021397915.2 Tor tambroides | reverse complement strand
GGTGAGCGGGGGATTGACAACCTCAATTCACAACCTCAACCGCTAGATGCCGCTAAAATCTACACACTGCACCTTTAATGTGGCGCTACTGGATATTTAGAAAATTAAGACAACACCGATTATGGTGCTAAACACAGACAACGCCAGCCTGGAAATTGTGGTTGAGTCAGGTATCAGACAACAATGGAATATGTTTCATACAATTTATTCAAAAACACAATAAAATATAAAACCGGTCTCTTTAATACACAAAGAAAGCAAAAATAAACTTTTTATTCAACAACTCTTTTCCTCTGCATCACAATCTCCTGCCATTCACAAGAGTACCATGACATGCGCATGCTTCATGGTACTCTCATGAATGAGGGATAAAATGCCTTTATTAGATTATTTGCCAGCATACTTGCATGCAAGGTGTTTTTGGCATGGTTTTTCTTGAAGCAGTCTACTAGGATTTGTCCAGACCATAGTGTTTTAACATCTTTAACTGTTATGCTATGCCTTTCTTTACTGCAAATGTTGAGGATTTTGTAAGAGTTTGTTATTTGTGATTCTAGCATGAATCTCTGGCTTTTATTTTTTTTGGAGTGTAAATACATCCACTATCTGAGTCATCATCCAATGATTGTTCTATCGTCCATCATTTCAGGGTTGGACAGAGTCTCTCTAACCTCCCGTCTTAGTGAATTCAAAGCCAATTTATTGCGTTGGACCTGAAGCAGCTACAGCATACACGTTCCTCAAATACCAGGCTCTTGTGCTCCTAGACACGGGTTGCATTACAGAAAAGAGGTCGCCTCTTACAATCAGCAAGGGAGTGCTAGGGACCCGGGGATCAGACAGATCATATTTCACAATCGTGTATTTATTTGGTTACATATTTTACCACTCAATACATCTTGTCTCTATGCTGGACTGCCTGACATCCATATTTAACTGTGTGTCTTAAAACATATCACAACTCCAGTTTTTCGTTTGGGATCTCTCTCTGTTGCGCTGGCTGAAATAACACTATATTGGGACTGGAGTGCATTTCAAAGCTCCTCAGATCATCTAATTTGGTGAAGTAATAAAAATTATCATTCCAAAGAAATGTGATGTCCACATGAAAATGTAGCAATAATGTTTTTAATGTGCATGCTTTTGGCCCCAGTGTTTTTTGTGTGATTTCAAATAAACAGAAACAGACACAAATGAATAAGTATGTGTCCTCTTTCTTTTGAGAAATAACAGTAAATCCCACTTAATTTCTGCATGATTAAAAGAGCAGTCCTGGCACAAATGAATTATCATTGTATCATTGTTTTTTATTGTAAAACATTGTTGCTTGGGTTTTAATGCTATAAAAAAAAAAAAACACTGTTTGCCTATCACGTTTGTTTTGCAATCTTGCTAGTTTCCAGTGTGAGAAAACGTCTTGTTGGCGAGATGATGAGGTTGCATGCCGTTGCATGTTGAGGACATTTTGAATAATCACTGATCCTACAGTAGAAACGCAGCCTGATTTTGGGCTTGGTGCTACTGGTCCAAGGCTATATGCCCCACCAGCCCATTGAAAGCACTGGCTACCCAGTGGAGAAGCAGCTACTGGACCTGTGTACGCGGCCTACTCATCCAGCCAGTCCAGGTCCAGGCCAAGGAAAGACTTTCTTATTACTCCAGAGAAAAATTTTAATTGTGTGTCGATGCTGATGTCCTGCAGCGCCTTGAAGAGGATGACATCCTTGTCCTCTCCGTTTACCTTCATCACACAGTGAAGGGGCTCCAGGTTGGGCCTCTTTGAACAACATTTAATTCTTCTGCCAACTGTGTCTGCATTGGGGTGGCAATCGCAGCCAGTCTTTGCATGGATGCACAGGTCTCTCTGTCCAGCTTTGAAGAAGAAGAACAGGTACCTGGCGTCGTCATGAAGTCCCTCCATCATGGCCATTCCTTCAGCTGCTCTGATTACCTTTCCGTGGTAATCGCACACAATGTCGCCTTTAGAAAACGGTCGGGTTGCAACCACTCCTATAATCAAGAGAACATTACATTTTAAGATCAGAAGAAAAACTGAATACACAATACATGCACAGGCAAACTATTCAGTATTTGTGACCCTGGACCACAAAAGCAGTCTTAAGTCGCTGGGGTATATTTGTAGCAATAGACAATAATACGTTGTATGGGTCAAAATTATAGATTTTTCTTTTATGCCAAAAATCATTAGGATAACAAGTCAAGATCATGTTCCATGAAGATTTGTTGTAAATTTCCTACCATAAATATATCAAAACTTTATTTAGTAATATGCATTGCTAAGAACTTCGTTTGGACAACTTTAAATGTGATTCTCTCAATATTTTGATTTTTTTGCAACCTCAGATTCCAGATTTTCAAATAGTTGTATCTTGGACAAATATTGTCCTATCCTATCAGTGAGAAGCTTATTTACTCAGCTTTCAGATGATGTATAAATCTCAATTTCAAAAAAATTGACCCTTATGACTGGTTTTGTGGTCCAGGGTCACATATTAGTTCTTGGTGCAGCTAACGGTGGCTGAAATGTATATTTAAGTGATGGTATTTTCTCCCTTTACAAGGAAAACGAAAAGGTTTCTTACCTAGACCCTCCTCAGCACCAAAGTTCTTGACGGCCAGGCCTGTCCAGGCCTGCTCAGACACACATTTTATTATAACCTCATCTGCCTCAATGGTGCCTGTGGGCGCTGGTTTCCACAGCCGTTCGATTTCTTCTGGCTTTGGACAGTTGGCCTTCCAACCTTCCTGCGCAATCAGCCTTGTCACCTTTGAGGCAGATGGCTTGCGGTGTATGAAGTGTGCTGAAAGAAAGAATGAAATAACTTTACTCATGTGATTCACTTGTCACAGTGGATTAATGGTCTATTTTATGTGTAGAGTTAATGAGTGTCAGTGCTGTATTAATGCATTGAAGACTCACACAGCAGATATTCCTCTCTCTGGGTATACTGGGCAATTCTCCACTTGTCGTAAAAGACACGGTCTTCAGGAAACCCTGATTCGATCCGCCGCTTTTTGGTCGGTGGCCGGCCCTCCAGTGAAATCGGAAATCTGTCCAGAAAGGCAGAGAAGTCTTTCCGTGAAGTGTGTGTGCTGGTTCCAGCGGTACTCAGTTCAGCCAAGGAGGTGTCATCATCCGAAGAAGTGCTGTGTGAGGAAAACAATGTTTAAAATAGGACTGCTCGAAATCATAATCATGATTATTTTGGTCAATATATTATTAGTGGGTCATATGACCAAAACTTTATACAAGTGATTAATTTAAAAATAGCAGTACATGCATCTTCTGTAAATAAGGTTGCTATGACATCCACATTTTAGATACCAGCGTAATTTCATAATTTCAATACCACGGCAGAATACTAGGCTAATAAGTAAAAAAGTCCTCAAATTCTTGAAAAATGCTTTACGTTTTTAATGCAAGTATTCAGCTAACAGCCTACAGAAATTGAATAATCAAGTGTAAAATAAAACAGCATAGTCTTCACTATAAGAATTAAATTAAAGCTAGAAAACGCCTTCGGTCTTTTGTTGTTTGATGAATATTACAGACAGCAGAAGGAATATTACCCGCTGTCGCTTTAAGAGTTGCACGTATTTTCATTCCCAAAAGTTTACGTTCACTTAAGGCATAACTGACGAGGGTTTACAATCGCAAAGCGCCGTATTTTGACACGTTTTTAAGTGTATTAGACAGTTTAGGCAAACAGTTCATGCTAAAAGTTTACTTTACATGTTTGTGTTCTCTTTCGCACTTTTAAAAACGAGAACAAATCTAATAAACATTAATGAATCAAGCACGTCTCATTTTGCGAAAATCATGTTACATGATTATACTGAGTTGGGCGTTAAGTTCGGACTTTTATGGAGGAGCGAAAATGCACTGCTGGAAAGGGGCGGACTGGGGCACAATAATCGTTTTATCTCGATTACTGGATTTTCGTAATCGTTGGAAGCCGAAATCAAAACTGTATTTTGATTAATTACACAACCCTAGTTTAAAATATAATAAAAATGAGCACAACTTGCTAATCAGCTGTTCAAATTGTTGGTGATGTGTTATATGCTTGTTGGATGAAGAGACCTACCCCTTTAAGGAGTCCAGCAGCATAGCTGCATCCACAATATCCTGAGGCTGTGGCTTTTTGTTCGCATAACCGCTATGGGCCAGGTAATGATTCACGGCCTCACGTTTGTCCGCTGGGAGCTTTTTTGCAGCAGTCTCAACAGCCCTCCGTACATCCTGACTCCTGCAAGGGGCCAGCTTATACCTGCAGTAAGACATGAAATGTTAACTGTGATATGACTGTGACTAACAAGGCATAATAAACTATCCATTTACACACGCACACACACGAATCTGTATAGGTACGTACATTTCATGGAGGCGAGACATGTCTTGTGAGACGCTACAAACAGCCTCGCCGGCCGTCGTAGTAAAAAAACTCTGGCAGAATTTTTTAAGCCCAATGTTCTTAGGCCTGATCTGCTTGTAGTACAGCTGTAAGCACTATGGAAAAAGACCAAAGAGTTATTGAATGTAAAACACTGGTATGCAATACACTCTTTAAATCGTACTAAAACTTACAGTTTCCTCGTCTTGTGTCAAGGCGATTTGCATACTTAAAGTGTTCTCCTTCAGTACGCCAATCACCACCCTGCCACCTTGTGCAATCCTCTCCACCCAGTCAGCATCCTGCAACATTGACTACGTTTTAGAGCTGTCAAACGATTAATCGCATTCAAAATAAGTTTCTGTTTACATAATATATGTGTACTGTATATTTATTATGTATATATAAATACACAAACATACAGCATATATTTTGAAAATATTTACATGTATATACATTTATATATTTATATTCTTATATTTTGTATTATATATAAATATATTTAATATAAAAACAATATTTTTCTTAAATATACACATGCATGTGTTTGTATTTATATATACACACATAATAAATATACACAGTACACACATATACTATGTAAACAAAAACTTATTTTGAATGCGATTAATCGCGATTAATCGTTTGACAGCACTAATATATATATATATATATATATATATATACACACACACACATACACGCATGTATATATTTCAGAAAAGTAGGTTATATTTATATATTAAATACATTTATTTATAATATAAATTCTATGAATATAAATATAGACATGTAAATATTTTCAAAATATATACTGTATGTATGTGTATTTATATATACATAAATAAATACACACAGAACACATATATTATGCAAACAAAAACTTTTATTTTGGATGCGATTAATCGTTTGACAGCACTACTATGTTTACATGCGCACAAATAATGTGATTATTTCCATTATCCAGAGTAAGGACTTAATCGAATTATGACGTGTACATGTCAAGAGCAAAATTCTTCACTCCCGTTTACATGCAATTTCCATTATTCGCTAAGAATTGTGCCGTGTCTCGTCACTCATGTACGTCACAAGCACATATGTAATTTGGTCAAAGCGGCAATAAAGTTTACATGCCTGTATATTTCGATTTCGTACGCCACCTATCTTAATATGAATATGCTTGCTGCAATTATGAGCTTAATCGCATTATTTAGAGCAAAGTATTGCGTTTACGCAAGTTAAAGTTTTATCGCAAAATCTCTTTACAATCGCATTAAGAGGGTGCATGTAAACACACTGATTGAAAATGTTCAATTTACTATTGCGTGTGTGTTCAAATATTACAGCATGTCATGAGAACAAACTAGAAATAGATGAACTTACTGTAAAGCCTTCCACAGCTCCTGGACGCTGCATGTGTCGAAAGATCAAGAGCGCCTCGCAGTAATAGCGGTACAACGTCTTATCTGTATTTGAGACCTCTTTCCCCGTAAGCAGATTCTCATGGATCCTCAGGAAGTCTGGTTTGGCCACTCTCAAAATCTTCTGGCAATCTTTAATGCAGACAGTGCGATCGAGTCTGTGTTTGGATTAAACGTAGCAAACAAGGCAGGTTATTAAAGAAGCAGCGAGGAAACAACAGTAACATTAGTAAAAAAAAAAAAAAAAGGGCAATGCAAAATGAACATAAAAACCCATTAACCTCGAATCACGTGTCTTGTCATTATGGGTCTTGAATAGTCTATTCCGCTGGGTCTTCAGCATGTTAGTGTAACTCTGGCAGTTGGTCCGCAGCTGAGGGTCTCTTTTTTGAAAATCCAGCCTTAGCGTCAAGTACTCCAAGAACCTTTTCATGCTCTTGATGTAACTGAGGATGCAGGCTGGAGACATGTCAGTGCGCTTTAGGGCGATCAGAAAGTCCTGGGTCTCTCTCCTTTTTGACAGGAAGTCCAGAGATGGCTCACTCCCAGTGGGCTGCAAGTACCGAAGGAAACGGGACACGTTGTCAACCTTTGAAGAAAGACGTGAGAAAGAAATGTCAGCATTAAGATCATGAAAGCGAGAAGACCTAGGGATAGTTTGCTTGTTTGTGTTTAACACCAGCTTCTGTGGCTATTTTCATGGCGAGAAAAATTTATAACAAATTATGTGACCCTGGAGCACAAAAGCAGTCATAAGTAGCATGGGTATACTTACAGCAATAGCCAAAAATACACTGTATGGATCAAAATTACCCATTTTTCTTTTATGCCACAAATCATTAGGACATTAAGTAAAGATCATGTTCCATGAAGATATTTTGTAAATTTCCTACTGTAAATATATCAAACCTAATTTTTGATTAGTAATATGCATTGCTAAGAACTTAACTTGGACAACTTTAAAGGTGATTTTCTCAATATTTAGATTTTTTTGCACCCTCAGATTCCAGATTTTCAAATAGTTATATCTCGGCCAAATATTGTCCTATCCTAACAAACCATACATCAATGGAAAGATTATTTATTGTGGTGTAGGGTCACATATTAGGTTTTTTTGTTTGTTTGTTTTTTTGCTATAAACTGTATTTGGCTTAAAGAGTTAACTGAATAAAAAAAAAGTTCTCACAGGCTTAAAACCAGCACAACCTAATAAAACATGCTTCAGAGATAAAGGGGTTTGTCAGAGAGAACATGTAGAAAGATCTTCTCCTAGTATTAAAAACTTGTGCGTCATCCTGGAACGACCTATTCTACAGCAGGTATAAACAACCTGGTCCCATCATTTTGGGAAATTGTGCCGAGGATAGAAGTGAAAAAAGATCTTACCTCCTGTTGCCAGGTGGGGACCTTCCTTGACACAGTCAGGTACTTTTTAAAGCTCACCAGGAGCTTGGACCGGGCAGGGAACTTGTCATGCAGACCCGCCTCTTTCATCTTCATCCTCACAGAAGCAGACACGGTTTGAGGATCTCTGGAGGATTTGGCGGTTGTGGCAGCATCAACAGTGGCCAAGTCACCTTCAGGGTCCAAGACCATTTCAGACTCCTCGGGCTGGTTGATGACGAAGAAACCACGGCGAAGCAGCTCCTTGACCATGGTGATCCGCGAGCGTCTGTCAGGCAGGAGCTGATAGAGCTGCTCATAATTCCAGGTCCTGCTCTTCCGGATCCACTCTCTGCTGGAAGCCTTGGCCTTCAGCACCTGCTCCAATCTTTCTTCTGGTGTGCTTCTTTTCATGCACACCCTGGCCAGGTGAACAGGGAGGCTCTCCTGTGGCTTGTAGCACTGCAAACAGTGCACAATGTGGCGAACACTAGACCTTCGAGAAAAAAAAGAAATGACAATGTTATGAAATGTTACTAAAAGAAACTTAATAGGCAGCAGCAGAACAGGGCGTATCCTATTAGTATTTCTACCTGGAATGGGTGTTAATGGGCGTGAAAGTGAAAAATATCAAATATCAAAAAATTCATAAATTAAAGGAACACTCCACTTTTTTTGGAAATAGTCTCATTTTACAACTCCCCTAGAGTTAAACAGTTGAGTTTTACTGTTTTTGAATCCATTCAGCCGATCTTCGGGTCTGGCGGTAGCTCTTTTAACTTAGCTTAGCATAGATCATTACGCAGCACCTGAAAGTAGTCCCCAGCTATATCATAACTAGTTTCCTAGCTGGGGACTATTTTCAGGCGCTGCGTAATATCACTGCGCCTGCTGCACTCATGGTACGGCAGCAAAGTTCCTTGATTATTACGCCGGAATGAGAGTATAGTTCCTAGCCATATCGGACTAGAAAATCACAACTTTTCATTTTCCGTCGGTCTTAGTACACGATGTAACTACAGAAGAGTCAAGCTTTAAATAGGAAAATTATCAAAACTCTCTGGTCATTTTTGAGTGAGATGCTAACGGTCTAATCAGGTTCAATGATCTATGCTAAGCTAAGCAAAAAGTGCTACCACCAGACCCGGAGATCGGCTGAATGGATTCAAAAAAGGTAAAACTCAACTGTTTAACTCTAGGGGAGGTGTAAAATGAGCCTAATTTCAAAAAAGTGGAGTGTTCCTTTAAGATGCATTTACTAGATAAGCAAAATGACATATTTAGTTGTTTTTTTCCAAGGAACAAAAAAAAAAACTAAATTAAGTGAATTTTGCTTAAAACTAGTAACATTATCTGTCAGTGTGTGTGTGTGGGATTAAAAAACTCTTAAAACAAGATTATTTTTCTTACCCCACTGCCAGGTAATTTTACATATTTTAAGCAAAATGCACTTAAGTTCGTTTTTTTTCCCCTTGGAAACAAGACTAACAATTTTATGTCATTTTGCTTATCTAGTAAATGCATCTTAATTAAGAATTTATAGATATTTTGACTAGAAACAAGACAAAATATTAAGTAAGATCAGCTTTAAGGCAGTGTAACAGTGCATATGTCAGTGTGAAACATGTTATTCCTGCTGCCAGCAGCGGGCGCTATGACAATCTCTGAATATTGGCATGTAGGTGTTCAGGACAGCACTCTCATCAAACGTGTGGGGGTTTGTGCAGACTGAACATTGTTTGTCTGAATTACAGAAACGTCCCGTTTCATGGCAAAACATCAAACTTCTGTTGACCACCAAGGGAATTATTTTGGATGTTAGATGTAACTTGTGTACCAAGTTTTGCACATGTATTAAATCAGATGCAACAACCATTGACCTCGACTACTTATTCTTAGATAACTGTGAAAACGCAGAAAACACCGTCTTAAGGAAACCCCAGTAACACAAGCCTCACCTCTTATGATCTTGTTCACCCATTGTGGCAGCAGTCATAGCTTCTGATGCACGAGAAGAGTTTGTTTCTAGATAGTAGAGCACACAGAGCTGCCTCCTCTTCTTCTTCTTTGTTTATTTCACAGCAGTCAGTATCCAGCTTGTAGGTGCATTAACGCCCTCTTCTGCTCAGGAGTGTGTATCAGTTCACAGGTTTAACACGTGTGTGAGAGAACACAGCCGAGATCTCACCTCCTGTATTTAATGCGCCAGTGTGGGCGGGGCTCTCCTGCTGAAGCTCAGCCAATAAGACGCAGCAAAGGCGTGGCCAGAGAAGTCTCACTGCTTTTACTAATACTAAGCTGTGCATGTGTTTTTCTTTTTTTGTGGAAATAATACATTCAAACATCTGTTGTAAGATTACAAGAGAGAGAAATTAATGCTTTTATTCATCAAGGATGCCTTAAATTAAGTAAAAGTGACAGTGAAGACATTTATTATGTTACATACGATTTCTGTTTAATAAAGTTTTCAACAATAATAATCAGAAATGTTTCTCTACTAGAATGATTTCTGAAGGATCATGTGACACTGATGCTGAAAATGAATAATTAGAATAAATTACAATTTCACATATTCACAGAGAAAACAGTTTGGTGAAATTGTAATAATGTTTTGCAATATTACTGTGTTTTTGACTTTTTTTTTTTCTTTTTTTTTAAATATTCTGAAAAACAAATTATAACATGCACACATTAATATTTAATTATACTCAGTTTATAGTTTACCTGTTGGGTAACACTTTATTTTACTTTATTTTATTTTTTTTTACTTTATCTCAAGGCTTCTCATGTATTTTATATGTCCATACTTTAGTTTGACTGACGTAATTTTAGGTAATTTTGTCACAGTACTGATTTTAAATGACAAAGCCTGTCTTTTGTGAGTTGGCTTGATGAAATGCATGGCGTCCATCAACACAACACAATGAGCCGTTAGCGCAGATCTCTGTCGTTCACAGAGTAGTTTTGATTGCTGTAAATGATCTTTTCATGAGGGCTGAGATTCTCTGCTGCTACAGAACAAAGGCACAGCATGTAGTTAAACAAACAAGACATTTTATAAGTTTATTATTTTAAGGTTGTTTTTTTCACTAGGTCAGAAGAGTATAATTTAAAGTTAGAGTTTTATTGTATATACTTTAAGTATATTTTACAGTTTATTGTTTATTTATAGTTGCAGACAGCCACATTTTGACACTCTTTAACTCTCTTTTTATCTATTTCTTACTCTGTTATTAACTTATTTTTTATTTATTTTTTATTTTTTTTTACAAAACATGACATTTATGGCATCTGTGTTAGCGTCGCTCATTTAATTTAAATGAAATTGCAGCTTAAATGTTTCTGTGACTACTTTATTCATCACAAGGCTTTTTATGTTTTAATCAATTTTTTTAATAGTTGTTTTTCCTCTATCAATATACTTTATTAATCTGTATTATTAGTCTGTGTTTATGTTTAATAAGTTTATATAATAAAATAAAAGTTTTTTTCCAGGTGTTTTGTTTGTTCATCCATGAAAAAGACATACAATTAAATGTATTAAAATATACTTGATATTCAAGTAGTGCGTTTATAGTACATTTAACATTTAAGTGCATTTAAAATTTCATGAATTTAATATTTTTCCAAAAACTATGGTAATAAGCATATACTTAGTTAAGTTTTAAAGAAATATGCTAAAACACGTGCATACATTAAGTGAAATTTTAATGTATTTACAGAAAACTTATTTTACTCTTACTTAAAAATACAAACGTATCAAAAATCAGAAATGTTCTACAAATTAATAAAAATAGCTCTGCCATAGCAGTTCAATGATCTTTCATTTATTATAATATATTTTGGTCAACAGATTATAAATATGATGTACTCTAGGAATTTCAGGAAGTTTTCTAGATTTCAGAGTGTGTCTTAACATTTATATGCAATGATGTTTGCATTTTTTAATATATCATTTTAATAAACCAGTAGGTGTACTGTAATGCATTTCTAATGAGCTGAAAGGCTATTTAAATGTTCTTGAAGCACATAAATATGAAGCTTCAAATACACTAGTCAGCATTTGAAGTGGATCAAAACCTTTCATCAAAGTTGTCCTAAAACCTAAAACTAAAATGCATTTTTGTCTTACGACAACTTTGATGAACTTTCCCACTTTGAATGTTGACTACTGTATATTCTTCAAGAAGTATTACAGTATTCCAGTTTAACACATATCAAAATATATTACAGATAGCTTCAAATTGCATATCTTAAAATACACTTCCATGTACTTAAAGTTGTTCCAAAATAACACAATTAAAAAACATTCAGTATAGTACAATTAAAATATAATACAGCGATAAAAAACACAACTTTTTACACCTGGTCACTGTTGTTTTGTTGTATGTTATTTTTTATTTTACTTCATGTTAAGATTGTCTCATGGGTAACACTTTATTTTAAGGTGTCCTCGTTACACACGTTGCATGTACTTACTATTATATTAACAATTAATTATGCATAATTACATGAAAGTAACCCTAAGCCAAAGCCTAACCATATAGTAAGTACACGTAGTTAATTCATATTACTCAGAACTTAAATCTATATTTACACTGTAACGAGGACACCTTAAAATAAAGTGTAACTGTCTCATGTTAATAATTATTATACTAAATGTTTTATTTTATAGTTTCTCGCAAAGCTTTGTCAGTAGCTCAGTTTCATGTCTGCTTTAGTTTGACTGTAAGTCGTTTTGGCTTGTTTTGAGGAGTCACTGTTTGTCACAGAACTGATTTTAAATGATGACAAATTTTCTTTTGTGAGTTTGCTAATGTTGCAATGTACTTAACACCATTAACACGAGAGAATGAGCCGATACTGCTGATCGCTGTCGTTTACAGATTAGTTCTGACTGCTGTAAACGATCGTTTCCTGATGCGTTGATGAGGATCGAGATGCTCTGCTGTTACAGAACAAAGCCTCTGTTATTGGATTATATCAAGTTGTTTCAGACAATTCAGCACACACTCTAAAAAATTTGGGTCAAATATGGACAAACTCGGCAACTGGGTTGTTTTGACCCAGCTGTTGGGTTAAATGTTTGACCTAACCTGTTGGGCAGTTTTATTTAACTCGACTATTTTATAAAAACGATCATATTGCTTGCTTAAAATGAACCCAAAATTGGTTGGAAATGAACTTTTATTAATATGTTTAATAAACGAACAGTTTAATCAATAAAAGTTAAACATTTATTCTAATAACTATGTGTCTGATTTTTAATTTCCAAACTATTTTGGTTTCATTTAAGCCAGCCATACAGCAATTTAGCTTTGTAAAATTACAGTTGACAGACTGATGTCACACGGACTACTTTGTCGATCATCTTGGTACTTTTCTGGACCTTGATCGTGTAAAGACCCTTGCTGTGTAAGGGTCAGAGATCTCTCAGATTCCATCAAAAATATCAGGGACAGGGCCTTAGTCTGACTTATTTGAACCAAATCAACTGGCAGTAAGTCAGACTAACTGAAACAAACTGGCTTATTTGGTAAACTTGTTTTATGAAACAGGCCCCTGGTCTTAATTTCTGTGAAATAATATGGAAAGAATGAAACTGGAGAGAGACAAGGCCTTTAAATTATAAAACATACATAGATATGTTCTCTAATGGCTCTGTCAAAAATAATATGGCTGTCTATATTTGAGTTCAATAACAATAAGACTAATTTGAGGCTGTTTTGTGAAACTTCCATGGCTCACCCC
>JAFVLL020015068.1:0-37391 GCA_021397915.2 Tor tambroides | reverse complement strand
TAAAGGCAATAAATAATTATTGCAAATAAAAATAATTACTAAAAATAAAAATAAATACATTATTTTTTGATTATCCCATAATATTTCAAATTTAAGACATTATCTGCTGGTGAAATGTGCTAAATTATTTTTACTCTCTAGAGGTTAACTGATCAGTTTTGCTGATTAATGTTGATAACATTTGACAGAACTATTGGTTATCAGAAAAAATGCAAGCCAGTGTCTTAGAGAAGGAGAGTTTAAATGACTTAAGGCCACTTAGTGCCACCCTGTTAGAGGAGTCCTGCATAAAACTGCAGGTCACATATGCGATCAATATTTTAAAATCTCTAACAAAAATGGTTCCATTTCCACCTAACTTTAAGTAATAGCACAGTGTAGCCAGAAGCTGCCAGCCAGACTCTCAGTAGCTTCCAGAGTGAGTTAGTGCCAGCGCAGCTTATCTGCTAATTTATGGTTGCGTGTTTATCGTTCACACTCTGAGGGAACAGACTAGTCATTGGACGAGGGACCGTCAGCCTCCACCTCACCCGTGCAGCGGACGACCCCCCTCCATTAGGAACAGCAGTAATGAGGGGGATGAGAGCCGCTAATTTGAAAACTTGGACACGGCCAGCAGACCATATGGCAAGCATTTATCCCTCCTGAAAGCCATGCTAACCGTCATTTACATGGTTAGGGAGAATTCAACTATTCCTCTTTCCCATCTTTACTCATAACTAGGAGCCAAACTAATAACTACTTAATTGGCAAGTGATTCAAGGAGAGAATTGTTAAGGGATTTCTGTATTCCTTATTCCACTCCTCTTTGTAACACTAGTTCTCCCCTGAAAGGGTGCATTAGAAGATAAAACCTGAGCCTAGTACACTGCTTTGCTACATTGTGCCCATGTAAAGTGGTACTGTGATGGTTTACAATAGTAATACCATGATGTTACGTGACATGAAACACTAAGCAAGACATGAAACATTTCAGTAAGATGTTCTTTTTCTTTCTTTCTGATGTTCATTTGTGTTTATTTCATTCATGTTTATTCTGTGCTGAAACTAGTAGTGAAGAGAAGATACATACATACATGTGAACTATCATTTATATCAATTAAGCTTAATAATATGTCCAAATTGAAAATATTTTGAGGAAAGCAGGTAATCAAACAGTTGCTGGTTCCTTATTGACTTCTACAGTATGGAAAAAAAATACTATGGATGCCAATGGGGAACAGCAGCTTCTTCAAAATATCTTCTTTTGTGTTCAGCAGAAGAAAGAAATTCATACAGGTTTAAAATGACATGAGGATGAGTAAATGATGTTAGAATTTTCATTTTTGAGTGAACTGTCCCTTTAAGTAGACAGAACTTGCTTCATTAAGAACAAGACTGACAATAATGGTAAATTGCAGTAGTGTGTCATATGCTGAAGCTCTAAATGATAATGAGATTTCTTTTTATCAAATGATTCATTTAAAAAAAGAATCGTTAAAAGACAGTCAATTTTTTGTTAATTAAGACATTTTCTTGCCATTATCTTTTCATTCCACCACATTCAGATTGCAAAGTCACATTCAAAAGTAGGCAAAAACTGTATTTCTTTCACTGTGATTTCCTGACCAAAAATTATGGTAATGTGATGATCTTTGAAAGGTGAAATAAGAAAATAAAATCAAAAGAAGCCAAACTGACAATATGGTCCAATGCGTGGAGGATTTGTTAGGTCTGCTGTGTCATACCGCACATAATGTAAGTGGAGAGCAAAGCCTCTTATGCAAAGCATTTACTGTAAAGTAAGTTACTACAATATACGGCACAGAACACTCAATTTGTCCAGCCTACAAGCATCTCTAAATGCAAACATACAAACTGAGCCAGAAGGTGAGAATCTAAGAGTTTTTCATTCTCTGCTCGTCTGCTTGTAAATCTGAACTGTGCAATTTGAGTCGCAATCATTTCTAGCGGGGCATCAGTAAAGGGTGAGTGAATTCCTCTCATACAAGAGTAATTTGCTGCCTCACTAAGCAAGTGAATGAGTAAAGCAGAGCAGTTTTAACACGAGACAATCAATTTGGACATAGTATTATCTTGTAATGTACAAACTTAGACTTGGTAAATGCAATAAAAGTCTAGAAAGAAGGTTCAGCTTATGGATACGCCCATCGGAAAAGCCTCTGGCAGAGCAATCCTGTCACTAAAAAGAGCACAGTCACCGAGACCCACCGAAGAGACACTTCACAGCAGAAATGAAACGCTGTCTAACATCTACAGTAGAAAACGAAGAGAAATAAAAAGGCAGAGAGTGAAGACAGGGTTAGCTAATGAATGTTACTATATGAGAGTGTCACAGTGACCGGCCGCCACTACTGTACTGGGCAGATCAGAGTGACCTGACAAGTAAAGAAAGGTATTCAGTGAGTGACAGGTAGTGAAAGACTGAAAGCAGAATAATAGAGACAGCTGGGCCAAACCAAGAGATCTGAAAAATCTGGTTGGTGTGGGTCTACTTGTTCACATGCTGTTAAGAAAAATTCTCATTGATACTGAATATTTAATTTGCTCATTACCCATTTCCCCTGTTTTTAGATTACCTTTGCCATCATCTAACGCTCACTTAAATTTAATCTTTAAAAACGATAATTTAATAAAACTGTTAAAAGTCATCTTTACCAAACCTAAAAATGAATACTAATTTTTCAGATGATAAAGATGTGGTTTCATTTATTGTGTTCAGCAAATTATCATGTGAAATCCACACGACTGGGAATTTTTATCATTTCATTTCATTGCAGTGTGTATATATTACAATTATCTGTACAGACTTATGGTCAAAACAGTACAC
Source organism: Tor tambroides (assembly GCA_021397915.2). Taxonomy (NCBI): domain Eukaryota; kingdom Metazoa; phylum Chordata; class Actinopteri; order Cypriniformes; family Cyprinidae; genus Tor; species Tor tambroides. Next base: position 34,561 of record JAFVLL020015068.1, on the reverse strand, counting down.
ATTTAAAAAGTTAGTTCACCCAAAAATGAAATTTCTGTCATTATTTCTTCACCTTCATGTCATCCAAACCTGTGGGATTGACTTTCTGCGAAACAAACAAGAATATTGGTAACCAAACAGTTTTGGTGACCAGTGACTTTTACTGCATTGAGAAAAAGATATTTCTCAAAATATATTTTGGAATGACATGAGGGTGAGTAAATAATGACAGAATTTGTTGTTGGGTAAACTATCGCTTTAAATACCACAATGCTTGACTATGCAAGTGAAAAAATGAGACATACACCATGCTTAACCCTCTTCTACCTGGTTACCAGCTACTAAGTCTCCTTCCCTTTGGCCTAATTACTTGCACCTTAGGCAGGACCCACATGGACCACCATACCTCAAATCAAATTACCATCAACACACATGAGTGACAGGGTCAAATTTTGCTATGATAGAATTAAGGTCAGGACTGGCTCTAGTACTGATGAGATATTTCCATCATCCTCCATCCCTAAACAAGCTTTGCATCCAACATGGAGCAGCCGAGCAGCATTAAACCTGAGGTGGACGTGCAGACTGTATAGCACACACAAGAGTAAAGCTTCTCTGAAGCCCCTGCTTGATACTAATCCCAGCGCCCACCCACACACCTGCCCACCCCACAGACGGCAGGATTGGCCGCTGCCCTTTATTCTGCTGCTGAAATTAGCCTGCTCAAACATCCTGGATTACCAACCTCTCTGTGGTTTTTGCAGTGGCCACTTTTTAGAAGGTTAAAAACAGATTCCACTCTCTTAATCTAGCCCACACAAACTGTAGCCTTTTAATCCCAGGATTAGTCTAGTTTTTCCTCTTCAGACATGCTCTACAGCGCTGCTCGCTGAAGACTTCAACCTAGTGAGGAAGAGGGGCATGCAAAGTGAACAAACAAAGCAAAGTAGTGTAAAGCAGGGTTTGAGAGCTGCAATATATTCAAGGAATCAATCCAGCTGCATTGTCAGAACAAACAATATGAAATATTTCCTTTCAATGTGAATGTGAACCAGGTTTAGTATTTATTCACTTATTTACAATATTAATACTTTTATTCAGCAAGGACACTTTAAACTGATGTTTGACAGAATATAAATTTGTTCATTTCTATTTTAAATAAACACTGTTCTTTCAAACTTTCTATTTTTCAAAGAATCCTGAAAAAAGCATCATGGTTTCCACAAAAATATTAAGCAGCACAACTGTGTTTCAACTGATAATAATCAGAAATGTTTCTTAAGCAGCAAATCAGCATATTAGAATGATTTCTGAAAGATCATGTGACACTGAAGACTGGAGTAATGATGCTGAAAATTCAGCTTTGACAACACAGGTCTGATATTGACAGGAAAACAACATTTAAAAAATATATTAAAATTGAACATTTAAATTGTATTTATATTTCAAAGTATTACTGCTTTTACTCTATTTATGATCAAATAAATGCAGCCTTGGTGCGCATAAGATACTTCTTATGAAAAAAACAGCCAAAAACATAACTTAACTTGAAAGGTGGTGTATCTATCTGTAATTGTTTGAATCATTTTTGCAGTTCCATTTGGTACCACTAGTGGTGCCAAAATTGCATACTTCACCTTTAAAGTCAATTTAAAGGCAATATGAAATGTCATATGTAATCCATTTAACCCATATATTTCGAAGAGTGAATGTTTTATATAGTATGTTCTATTCTATATCAGAAAATACTTTTTCCCCTTTAAAACAGCATGCATAGACGAATGCATAACCATCTTCAGGAATCTTTACAAGGCTCCCAAACAAAACGGCAACCTTTCTCATAGTGACCCCTCTGAACTGGAAAGAAATATGATCTGTGTTCCCCTGCTTTAGAGACATTCCTCTATAACAGGATGTTAAAAGTAAAGTTAAAAAAGTTTTAAAGTGTCTGTTGTCTTTTTTTTACTTTTTCAGAGCAGAATAAAAATAAAAAGCCAAGAACACGCAACAACGCCTGGTGAGACTAAAAGAACTCATGCCACAAATGTTCTTGTGATATTAATGTCACATTAAAAATACCAAGCGGTACAATAATTCACTGATGGATAAAAATAGAACATGGCAGAAAATGTACAACCCAGTCTGTCAAAGTGACGAATAATGATTATTAGCAGTGCAACCTCTGGTACAGATAGAGCTTTGAGAGTTTACTAGCTTGCTGTGGTGCTCATGTGGGTAACTCATTCCAACATCATTTCCTGATTCAGTTCAACCTGCTTTCCCCTACCATTTCGTATCAAAAAGTGGCAAAATTGCAAAATGTGTTCGCATAATCTCACGGGTACAATCATTGTCTTTTGGATTTACAGTATGGGACGCAGCCAGAGAAAGTGAGGGAGGAGGGAATAGTCGACAAAAGCCGTGTCTGCTGCGGTATTTCTGGGGTGAGCCAGCTGACCGTCTCATTCTTTTCTCCAAGCGGTCGCGAGACGGATCAGCAGGGAACCTGCGCTAGAATAGCGAAGGGGTGGGAGCCGAGTCCTCTTCGCTTTCCCCCATCTGTGGGCTTTGACAACAACAGTCATCTGGAGACCCCACAACAAACAGGTGTTCCATTTCACACACACACACACTCATAACCCATAGAGAAAGCTGTTAGGGAGGCCACTCTGTAAGCAGCTGCTGCTATAATTACCAAGAGAGCGGTGGCTGCTGGAGTCTTTGTGTAAAAGTTGGGTTAAAAGATTTCAAGAAAAAGGGGAAGTAAATTATTGATAGCCAACCGTGCAGGAGGAAAAGTACATCCACAAAGAGCTGTATGACTCGCTCGTGAAAGGAAGAACAGCAGTCTGGGAAACAGAATGAACATACCCAACACAACTGTATGAGCACCAGGATGGAAAAAGTTCATTATAATACCTGTACCAACTTTTATTTCCTACTAAAACAAATTAGACTGTGAATAATGCGTTGTATCTTGCATGTAATTCATAAGCAATGCCACATACTAAGTTTAATTGAGTCTGAATGTTTTATGATACAGCTCTTCCCACAATTATAATTACACTTAGCAGTAAATTATAAAACATGTCTTGCTGGAAATTTAATAGGCGTCATTACTTGTCAACCTCTATGCAACTGTAGATTTTTTTTTTTTTAAATCCTATTGTTTCAAAGCAAGTTAACAAATTAATGTGGCAAATTTACAGAAAGTTAACAATAAAAGCCATTTAGATTACTTTCAGGGCAGATTTTTTTTTTTTCAAAATTAAAATTAATTTTGATATTTTGGCTGCTACAGGAGAGAAATTTACCTAACTAACCATGAATAATTTATTTGAATATTTATTTTAGCTCATGATTTAATTTATTATTATAAAATATATAATTTTGCATTAATATGTAAACAGATATATAAATAATACCTGAATGAATATTGTAATAGTTACTTATGATAAAAAAAATACTTCATTGCGTACTTATATATATATATATATATATATAACGAAGTAATGAAGTGGTTTTATTTGAATAAATAATACTATAAATAATATAAAATGTTTAATATATATACAGTATTTTTGTCTGCCAAATCACAAGTCATGTCATGTGACCAAAAAAACAGATATTTATGAATTAATAATTCAATCTAAAAAATAAAAAATAAATAAAAAATAAGATATTTGATATCTGAAAATATATATTATTTTAATTATTCAAGATGCATTTAAGTTGTATAAGAAAAACTCTAATATTTCCTTTAACTTGAATATTACCACATTTTCAAACTGTTGTCAAAGACCCAGCAGTCCCAGCTACAGATGTGCAAAGCACAAAAATAAAACCTCCTACTCCAACAGTCCTGCTACTGTACACCCATAAATGTGAGCGAGGGTTACGTGGGATGGATAGTAACCATGTGTGAAGATAATGCCTGAATTCTTTCTCATTATGTCAAACTTGCCGTGGCCACCTTGTCCGGGCACTAGCTTTGCAGGAACAGCATCTTCTGTTCCAGTTCTTGTACCCCATCATCTTAACGCTGCTAAACAGGACAGCCAGTTCTATACAGCACGACATGAATCAGCTGTTCTATATACACTGTACCAGTGAATGAGGTCCAGAACTTAAAGGGCCATTAGATACAGCATCACCCATCAAAGTATAGATCTCAACGTCCTGCAGGATATTTTACATTCCCCAGGATGGGAACTGAGGAATCTGTTTTGGTTAAAGTGACTAGAATAGTTGTATTACATCCAGGGTATAAAATATTGTCACACTCACACCTGACAATAGCAGGTCAATTTACAGAACGTGAAATTATATTTTGCATACTTTTGGATTCAATATTTTTGCACAGAATTATGACACGGTATTTGTACTATATAAACAACTGACAAGAAATTTCTCCAAGCATCTGACAAGCTTGCACACTTGACTGTCAGTCGTAAAGCGAAACACGGCGTGTCCCCTTCACAGTCCTTTCAACAGCTTGGACAAAGCAGGGGTGATAAAAGAGGGCTGTTGTTTCACCCCCCTCTACAAAAGCCCGCTTGTCTGTGCACACTTAACCGCCATTAAAAGCACATTGACCCCTGTGTGTGGACGGAGGCACGCGTGCAGCATCAATGGCTGCCCAAGCAGGCGTGGGCCAGGGTTGAAGCCAGGACGGGTGTGTTTACCCACACCACCACAGCCCCTCTCTTATACGCTCAATGAAAAGGCCTCTCATTCCTCCACATGCTGTCAAACAGACCATGCTGGATGTTGTAAATCAAACTGAAAACATTCTCCTGACTAATACAACAAGTGCTTCCAATATTTGCCATTAATTCTTTAGAAATGCTCATCTATGTGACTAGCACTTTGGCACAATTATGTTGTTCAGTATTGTACCCATTCTTTCTCTTGATGCCTTCTGATTGAAATGAATATAATCTACAAAAGATTTGTACAATTTCAGAAGTTTTATCTGCTGAAAAGTCACAGTGTTAAGGGGTTGTGGATGGTCGCTAATGCGCTATGTGGTTGCTAAGATGTTCTAAATCATTTTCACCATGTTGTTAGGTTTCTAGGGTGTTCTGAGTGGTTGCAATTGCAAATTGGCCCAGGTCAAATAAAGGCCACCAACAAGCCTATAGTCTCTAGATGTAGCTCAAGTACTCTCTCATATTTAAATCTATGACATTTTTTAAAATTCTGTCATCATTTACTCAAGTGGTTGCAAACCTGATTCTGATTCAAGATTCTGAAGGTCAAACACAAAAGAAGATAATTTAATATTTAACGAATATCCAGTTTGGTAAATCCAATACAATTCAACTAATTTTGACAATAATACGGATGTAACAATTCAAGATGCAATACACTTCACAATACTGGTTTCACGATATGATTTCCATGATTATTTTTTATATTATATTTTATATATTATATATTTTTTTTATAAATTATATTTTAAGTTATAAATTGAAAAGTGTCCTTTTGCTATTTCTCAGACAAAATGCCGCACATTTCTTTGTGAAACTGAAATATCTTTTACTTAAAATAACAAATAATTTGGATTTTAAAATCCAAATTGTACAAATACTAGAAATATCTGTTTTTTAAAGAAATATCTGCATGTCATTTTCCAGCAGAAAATGCATTTAAAGCAAAAACAGAATGGTCTGACTTTAGCTTTGTGAAATTACGCTACATAAAACATATGCACGATACAAAAACTGCAGACGGGCTGAATGAAAACGTAAATTCACTCTCTGCCAGCAGATGGCGCTTATGGAACAGCGGCAATATGGCATTTCTTGGTTACCGCTGTAAACAAAGCAGCACCATGATTATAAATACTACTTTAATATACATTATACAGAGGAATTATACAGAGAAATACCATCTAAAATTTCTAAAGACAGTTCCCCTTAGAGATACATCCATATAACCCCTCACCTCCAATTGTAATCGCGATTCATTAAACATATCAACCGACTTGAACAGTCACAGATTTTCATCGATTTTCAACCAGCTCGGGATGCATCGTTACATCCCTACTTAATAGCCCCTTTTACACAGTAATACCAGTAAATTACAGTAAAATTACCAGAACAACTTTATCGGTAAATACAAAAACGCACTGTTCACAATGAAGTTCTATCTGTAAAGCACCATTCACACATCACTTTCAAAATATCAATAAATTCTGTGATATCATTAATTGGAAAAGACCTATAAACAGCTGCGCCTCCACATAGAGCACATTACTGGTAATTTATTGGTAATGTTACAGCTTCTCATACTGTTAAATTGGCAGAACAAATTTATCAGTATTTTTGAAAATATCCTGTTCACATATCATCTCCTAACGGTAATTTACCAGTAAAGACTGGATGTGTGAAAGGGGCTAATAAAGTATCCTAGTGCTTCTATTAGTTTTGGTGAAAAACAGCTGAATATTTAAGAAATTTTACTGTAAAATTGTGGCAGCTACCATTGCTCTCCTACATTATTACTGAATTCAACAAAACCAAATATTCCTTAACAGGTCTTTTTGTTTTCCACAAAGTTTTGAAACAACATGACAGTGAGTAAACAATGACAGAGAGTCAACTAACTAAAATCATAATTCCAATCAATATAAAACATGTTGGGCATTTTACCTGTATTGAATTTAAGTGAGCAACAGTTATAATGATACTTGCCTTATTAATCACCACTACTGTACAACCCACATTGCTGGAGTTATTGTTGCACACTCAAAGTAGGCAGCTGTTTTCCTTCCCGGACTGATGGTGGCGCCATGCATTACTCTCACTGTGTTGGCTATTATGAGGCAACCTCGTTTTAGTTGTGGATGTGAGGTCGTGCAGAGGTCATGCAGCTGGCCTGTGGACTTTGCATACAGGAAAATACTGTCATGCCATCAAATAACTGAATAAAAAAAGGGTTACTTGCACTTACAATAATGTTAATGTTGAGTAGTATTTCATAAAAGATCCTTTCTTACGTTAAACGATTTGTACTAAACTATCTTCTTTACTCATCCTCAGGTCATTTTACATTTGTATGACTTTTTTATCTTTGGAGGATAAAAGGTGCTTTGAAAAAACAAGATGATGAAGTAATAAATGATGTAATAAATTCTGCAAAAGAAATATATGTAATATAATTTGTGGTTGAGTAAATGATGACCTTTTTGTTGCTTTGCTGCTCAACATCTGCTGATTTCATAACTGTCCATAGTAGCAAATTACAGTGTCCTCAAGGGCTTTGGGTTTGAGACTGAGGTTTGATGTTGGTGCTCACTGAGGGTCACGAGCAAACAAGAACCTTCTGTTTGAGCAACTTACACACGTCAATCCTCACTCTTGTAACACGAGATGCTGATAAGAGGGATCTCTTCACTAGCCAAGGAGCTTGTTTAGCGTGCTTTTGGAGGCCGTGTTGAACCGAGGCATATAAAAGTGTGGAGTGCCCTGTGACCGCAAACAATGAAACACTGGCTTATTGTTCATGATGTTTTTCTGTTGTCCCCTTCATTATAGTAAGTCGTCTAATAGTGGAGTCCCACTGAAAACAGGAAATTGTGATAGAGGCGTATAAAAGCAACGTTTGTTTTGTTGAGTTAGACTGGCACCACAGACTTCCTCATTTGCATTGCAATGAAAAAAAAACCTCTTGTGAACACAAAGGCAGTTGTGTTTTTTGAAAGGGGTGGAGTTTAATGGTATATTGGAAATGAGAGTTTGGGGGTGTCATACAAGAAACACCTCTGCTTTTGAACTAAAAAAAACTGACTCTTTGTCTAGTCTGCCCCAACCATTGCTCCAGGGTAGAAAGAACACCTGAGTCGAGCCCAAACATAGTTTAAAATGACCAATACATCCTCTTTTAAATTGAAACTTTCAACTGAGTAAGGTCAAAATAACCACTTCTCATTCAGTTGTTTCAGCAGCGAAATGTCTGTTTCCTCTTTGATGCTCGCAGCATGTCATTCAGAATAATCACCATAACCAAAAGTTTTACTCAGCTTTGCACATCATAAAATAAGTCCTGTCTACAGAAATGAACAAATAATATTGTATTTTTGCTAGTTGAGACTGTTTCTTGCTAAATAACACCTTATCTTAGTCAATAGATCATTATTATATGGCATTGCACTCCCAGGCGTAGCTTATGCAACTTTCCATATAGGACAGTTTAGTATAGGTAGAGTCTTTGGAGAATCTTGTCAGCGCAGGTGCAGTCTATATTTAGACGACATTATCATCATATATCTGAAAACAGATTTCTTTACCTGAAATAAATTACATGAAACACAAAATGTATGGTGTAGTCCTTAAGACCCAATATATCTGAATGCACTGAACTGTACAGAGGCATGATAAGACTATTCAAGTTTTAAAGAAATTAATTCTTTTATTCATCAAGAAAACATTCAATTGATCAAAATTAACAGTAAAGAATCCTGAAAAAACAGTGTCACCTTTGCCACAAAAACACTGAGCAGCCAATGTTTTCCAAAATCGATGATAAAAAAGGCTTCCTGAGCACCAAATCAGCATACTGGAAAGATTCCTGAATTAGGCACATCATGTTGAAGAGAGATGATTGGTGGCTTTATTGTTGTTACTTGTTATTATTGTTGGGCAGACTTCCTTCATTGAGACCCTGAAAGCTTCTAACGGCAGTTACACTTCCTGTCATTGAGACAGCGAGTGAGGTCTTGTGGTTTCTGAGAGTAGGTCAACAGCTAGTCCAAAACAGAGCAGCTCAACTAACAGGAAGTGAGAAACAAAGAGGTGAAGAGAGTTGTTATGAAGCAACATTGACATGGATTTAAACATCATGCCAGTTTGTTGACCAACCTCAGGTTTTCAAGAATCTAACAAACACCCTTGCAGTCCAAACATCAATCTACTCAAGCAGCAATTCCCATGACAGCAGGACACTTGTGACTTACAGGTTAATCAGTGGAAGCCACAGTACCTCAAACAACATTATGTTTCCTTGGCAATGCCTGGAAACAATAGGTAAGGTGACTGCATGTGCGTCGCAGGTGCTAATCTTTAACCGCCTGGATTGTAGTGGGAATTGCATCTTCCAGGAAACAAACTATTCTAGGGGTCATTAACAGTTATAAAAACAAACAGTACCATAAACATGCTCACTCTTTACATTACAAACAAAACACCTCTAACGATCCCGGTAAAAATTATTATGGATAAAAACAAGTTAAAATAACAAAGTTCATGAAAGAACCACAAACTACTACAGATCCCTAGACCATCTTCATTTCTCCAGAGATGCTCAGCTGCCACCTGGCCAGCATTCTTTCCTCAAAACTGCTTTTGTGCTTTCCTCTGTAGTGTGCTGGCGAAAGAGGCGTCTGGCACCCCTACAAGGGACACTAGGAAACGACAAAGACTGCTCATTTCAATGCATCTGTTTTTTCAGCGGCAGCACTCACTTTAGCTAATAGCTCCAGTGATTTAAAGCCTGCAGGACCGTTAGAGGACTTGATGGAGTCAACAAAAATCAATAAAAATGAACCCGAAGAATATGTATTTACAACAACCAAGGAATATTTAGACATCAACGTCAACGTAGAATGATGGAAACGTGGGACGTCAAGCAACCCCAAACAATACACAAGTGAAACTGTTTGTGTTGTGCATTCAGACACTTGAAGGGAACAATAGAGCCGAACTCTGGAAGACTAAGCATCTCCTTGGCAACGTCATGCGGTGCATAATGCAGCAGAATTCCGGGCACTTAACGCACACTTTTGGCACAAGAGTTGGCTGAGAGCAGATGCGCCGCGGCGCCCTTCGAAAGGGGTTAACCCCATCCCAGACACACTGTACAGGAGTGAAGGAGGCCCAAGTGGGCTTAATCCGTACAGAGGCCCAGCTTTTTGTCTGCTGTCCATTATTATTGATATGGCCCCTTCGCTTAGTGCCATCTGTGGGCTTTATACATCCGGCTGCCCGCTTTGTTCCTTGAGGAGCTGTTATACAAAAGGGGTCCGCGTGCAAGAAGCAGGTCGGCCCCTTCGGCGCTAAGGGGAGCTGTCCCATCTCGTCTCTCTGGGGGCCTACCCACCCTTTCCAGACTTCGTCCGTCGTGAGGCCACAACAGCCCAGCAGCTGCCACGCTGCTCCAAAGCCGGGCCCGGGACAAGGTGACAGGGGGGCCCAACCTGCCTAAATGATGCAGCTGGGTCAGCCATTAGAGGCAGGGTGCTCCTCATGGGGTAGTGGAGGTTAGAGTCTGTGCCTGTTTATCCTCACGACAGGATTTGTGACGGAACAGTTGAATAAACAACTGCGTAAATGAAGTCGGCACTACTGAATAGAACAGCAGGGTTAAACTGAACATCCTGTGCAGTTAATGCCAATTCCTGATCCCCGGGGAGCAGCCAGAGTCTGATTTGCATTGCAAGAAATGAATATGGTATTGTAGCAGAGCGACCTAGGAAGTATTTTCAAAGGAGCAAAACCACTCCAAAGTAGTTCGGCATATTCCCGACCGTGATTTCCTGATTTGGGACTCCATAAATGTAGACTTCAATCTTCCAGTGCGGAGTGAGCACTGCAGCACAGTAAACAGCAATAATAATCCTGGCTAAAAATAGCCCCCCACAGACAGCGGCTCATATCAAAAGAGCTAGCTTAGTGCGCTTGATGAAAACACCATGTCAAAATCCTTCGCTACTCTACTCTACTCTCTCTAATGTACAGTAGTTTAATTCTGTCAGTTCGGGCTGCCAGGGTCAATGCATTTTGAAAAATAAGAGCAAGTCTGATTTCATGCTGTGCGTAATCTGGTTTCTTTGAAAGCGGCATCAAGTTGGAATGGTGACCTAGCGCAAACTGAAAACTGGTGTGCTACAATGCAGAAAAGCCCCACAAATGCATGCTAACTTCAGTTTTCACTTTCAAGTTGAGTTCCTGTCGTTGAACTTGTACAACAAAGCACAAAGGCCACTGATAAAAGTGAATATCTTAAACACACCGAATGCAAAGTTGCTTTGAATATTATAGAAAATTAAGGCCAATGCCGACAGTAATTATTTTCATATTTCATATTTTTCTATGTTGTATATAACTAATATTTTTTTGAGCAAGCATCTTTTCATTTTTATGCAAGTCTCACTTTGTTATAATAATTTCACCAAGGGTGGTTGTTAAAACAAAAGTGAAACTTATAAATATGCATATAAATGGACTTGTAAACATTGTACTACTGTGGAGGATTGATTGTTCTTAATTTTAATAACATCTGCATTTTATGAAAATTCTAATGATGATCCTATTGTCAACAATTCGTCCTTGTACTGTATGTGTTACCTTTTTATTGTTTTATTTATTTTTTTGACCTTGTAATGTTTAATGTTTAATCAAAATGTCATAACTCAATCCTCAAGTGAAAAGCCAGACTTCTCTATGCAGGACTTCTCCAAACCTTTAATCCTAAACTCTGCCCCTTTCTTACAATTGACTTCAATTTCACAGATCTGCCTCCATACAATCAACAAACAATAATTTGAAGCAAGTCCCCGCCACATTTTTTTATTTTTCAATAATCCGTTTCACTCATACATATGTCACAATACAGAAGAAAAGGGGCACCACTTCAATTTCATCATGACTTTAACCTTAACACAAGTGTGGATTCTTAAAGTGGAATTCTGGAAGCACAATGACCAAAAAAAAAAAAACTTTTTCTGAAGAGACATGCTGTAACGTTATTTTGCCATTCAAGCCCTTCGAGGAGAACAGCAGTGGCATACATTGGTTAATATTTCATGAGTGCTCCTCAAAATACTACCTGATGTCTAAGAACGCTGAGCTCGATGTTCCGATGTACTGTGATGCGTTTCAAATATGCACACACCCTTAGGGGATCCGACTGGCTTTCTCAGCGCACTCTAGACTTTTAGGTCTACAGCAGAGCCTTAAGTATTCAAAAAGCCTCCAGGCAAATGGAAACGACAGGGATCAGGCCTCATGATGCTGGCACAACAAAATAATGGAGATGATAAAGTCTGCTTGAGAAAGAAAGGAGTCAAACAGTAATGTGTGACATGACCTATAACTGGAACTACTCAGTTTTCATTTCATATATTTAGTTTTTGGTTTAAATAACAATAATAACCTTGATGACAGTGTGATGCTAGCAGGGAAGTAATGAACATGAGTCAGAATAAAGGCACATCTGGTGAATAACCTTCAGCGGCACGAGACGCGTGATAGAAAGTGACAGTGGATCGTACCACGCTGTGACTGTGAGAGGAGTGACACATCACCGCGCACGGCCTCTACAGCCTGCTGGGATGGACACATGTTGCAGGGTCAAGTGACCTGAAAGTCCCTGTAGCTAACACTTCAACCACTAGCAGAAAATCCTATGGGAAGATACTGAGCTGCACAGTTTTTCCTAATCAGTAAGTCAAGGAAGTATAATTTTACTGTTACAACCTGCTCATAAATCAAAATGACATCTTAATTATTATATCTTAAAACGTTGTTTGAGTTATTAAACTCACACAGCAGTAATAACGAGAAAAACATTTTACACATTATCCATCACGCCAGTGAAAAATAAATATACTAAAATATATTTGAAATACATTTATTTCATGCTAAGTATACTACAAGTACATTTTCATATTTATGTACTTAATAAAAATACCCAGCAATTGTACTTTTAGTATACTAAATTGGTATATTTAAAGTCTGCTAAATTGGAACAACTAATTTCATACTTAATGCATTTTAATTGTGCGGAAGTAGTGCTGAAGCCTAATTAAAGATATACTGAAGTATCTTTGATTGTGCTAAAGTGGAACTATTGCAAGTATACTTCAGGTACACTTTAAATATCTTGCATTTAAAAACATTATTACACAATCCTATCAATAGTGACATTAAAACACACATTAGGCTTATTATTAAGAAATGTGCACTGTGCTCAAGTACTCCAAATAAAGATTAATTATAATATTTATATCAGTAAGTCTCAAGCGATATGTCGGTAAATATGTTAATAGATTTTAACTATACTTAAGCCCCATTCACACGAAGAACGATAACTATAACAATAACTATAAAGATAACGATATTAGCGTCCACACCAGCGGACCATATCGTCTGTTTATTCTAAGCGCACGCTTGTCTACTGCTTTAAATTCTCCAGCTTGTTATAGCAGGACTGATTCTTATTGGCTGTCAATATTTTTATCGTTCATCAGCTGGAAAAAATTGTTCTTAAAGTGATTCCAACGATATCGTTTCTCTGTGCCTTTATCGTTATAGTTGTGGTGTGGACTCTGCTATTCTTTAATATTGAGAATGATTTTTACAACTACATCTTTATTAGGGGTGGCACGGTTCAACTTTTTCACGGTTCGGTTTGTATCACGGTATTAGAGTCACGGTTTCGGTACGGTTCGGTATGTTTAGGGAAAAACTATACTGTCAGTGTCAAATAAAAATAAAGAAAATAAGAATAATCTATCTAACTACAAGCAACAGCACAAATAAAAATACAATAGAGTAAAGATACAAATAAAATAATCAGTGATTTTCAGGGGGTGTTTTTTTAGGTAGGTCTATAGCATTAGTTTTTAGGTACAGAAATTGAATAAAGTAATCAAATGTAAAACAGCATTGTATAAATTATACTGTATAAATTAAAGATTAATCTTTATTAAAGTTACAAAAGCGATTCAGTCAAGAGCAGTGAGTGATTTCTTTGTTGTAGCTGTTTGATTAATATTAAAAAGTGCTGTCACTTTAAGAGAATGCACTGATCCAGTGCACTGATACTGCACGTTCAGCCAGCTATGTCTTCTATAGGATACTTACCAAGACAGGCATTTTGACATAATTTTTGTGTGAATTTGTCCATTCAAACACAATACTTCAGAGAGAGCTTAATATTTGCGCGCGTTCTGAGGCGCGGGTTTGCGCGCTTCTGATGAGCGCACGCACAAATCTTCTCACTGCGCACGCGAGCTCGCGTCCTCTGGCTCTTAAATGTTTAACCTGGCAAAGCTTACATGACTTTAGTTTAAACACAGATATCAACGGGTGCTGTTCAGGTCTCACCTGTGCGCGCGTGCGCGCTATCAGCACCCGGGTGATGACGGAATAAATGCTCATAATCCAGCATACGGCACTCGCATTGAACAAGAGTGAATGGTTTGTCCATTTTTTTTTTTCCCCCCATCGCTGTTGTTGTAATGTACTGGGAAGCCAGAATTCGCATCCATCAACAGAAGCATACATTAGCCGAACCCTGTTTTTTTTACATGTTACCGTATTGCATATTGCAGATGCGTTGTCAGATTTGAATTGAACCGCGGTCCTAGCACGTGCCGAACCGTGTGTGGAGAACCGTACGGTTCGGTTTTTTTCCGCAAACCGTGCCACCCCTAATCTTTATCGTTAACTTTATAGTTATCGTTCCTGGTGTGAACGGGCCTTTAGTATGAAACAAAATGTATTTTAAAATATAACTTTTTTACTAGGGCACATACTATCAAAACAGTCATAAGAAAAATAACAAAAATCTACTTTAAAATGTTTCTTGATCTTTCAGAAAATCAATGGTCACATAAAAATATCAATCATTAATCATAAGTCTTTAATAGAAATTATTTATTTAAGTTAATCTTAGATTTTTGTTATATTGTTTAATGTTATATCATTTGATTCGATTTTTATTTTATGTGTAAAAAAATCATAAATGTCTTCAATAAAAATTATTTCATTAAATTTTTCATGATTTATGATTAAACTGAATGTGTTTTATCATTTGATTTGTTTGTTTTATTTAATGTGCAATAATCAAAAATTAATGTGTATTATGTGTTTCAGTCAACGGGTTTTTTTAAAGTAAAAAAGGTTCTTCAGATATTTAAAATGTTCTCCAAGAACTTTAAAGTTTTTTGCGCCAGCCAATATGGCCCCTCAGTCAATGGCATCACTGCGAGGTTAGTACTCTGTGTCAGATTGAAAAGAAAATAAGCAGTATCACACGTCCCTAATCAGTGTGTTTACTACATTACCCAGCTCCACTCACCATATTAAAAGTTTAAAAAATGCAAATAAAATAGTGAAAAATCAGTTTGAAAGCATTTCTGTTTCATCTCAGGCACAGGAGGAAAACAGCTTCCTGATGGCTTTCATGATGAGTGCATTTCCTCTGCCTTTTCTCCCTCTTCATCATCTCACTCTCTCTTGCGTTTTTCCTTCCTGCCAAGCAAATTAGATCAGTTAAGAAGGAGGCGTGGCTCCCTCAGGCATTGCCCCATGGGATTCTGAGGTTTCACAGCTTAATGGACTCTCTTCCTTCTGCCTAACCTCAAATGACTCCACATTTCTGGAAAGAGGGATTTCCCAAGAAAGCTTTCCAAGAGAGACTACGTCTGCCAGAGCAATGAGAAGGTGAAGACAGGACGAAAGGACATGAGCTGTCTTGCACCTGTCAGCAGTTTTAATCTTGCTAAATGCAAATAATCGGTGCAAACAAAGACCCGAGATGTTCCCAACTTCAAATGAGGTGTTTAAATATTAACGTTCAGGAACCTCGCTTTAAGATGAGCGCAATGCATGTGGCTCATTATTTCAGATGTTCAAAAGCATGCTGATGCTGCATTCATACAGCGGCAGAACATGGTTGATAATACACAGTTTCTTTATAAAAAGACAACCACATTACATTCTAAGTGACTCCTTGAAACTTTCAGGACTCGGAACAGAACCAGAATCAACAGGTCCAACTTTAAACAAACTTTTTTTGTTGTCAATCTGTAATGTTATGCTGCTGTATCACATGTAACTGTAGCCAACGAGTAAGCTATATATGATAGACAATCATGGTCCTGAAGACTTAGAGATGCACAAATGAAGCTATGATGATAGCTGTGGGTTCACATTGGAAAGCACTCAAGGGCTCAAGCAGGTAAGGTGAGCGGAGCAAGTAAACAGAACCTGAGCTGCAGGTTGACCGGGGTCAACTCTTCTCCATCACATGCCTCATGCTCACACGAGGGTATGTCCACGTAAAGGACTCCAAAGCGAACTGTGCCCAGAGCTTTCCACCAGCCATACGGCCATAAATGTGGTCTTGTGCATGTAAGGTTTTATGTTGATTATGATAAAAAAAAATTTTTTTTAAATTACGACACAAGCTCAAGCTCAATAAAAATTGAGGTAATTAATTAAGCCTATTGTTGAGCAAACGGTAATATGCGTATGCCTCATTTGCAAAGAATTATACACTAGTGGACAAACTAAATTTCTATCACATTACTTTGTTTCAAAATCTTCAAAAATGTCAAAATCTTATCAACCCCAGATTTTGAATGGTTACACAGAAACCCAAAGTGGTTGGCTACTAATATTTATGCAGTCTTGCAGTAAGGCATTAGAGTGACTACATGATAAAAATGTTTTTTGTGCGGAAGTGTTAGCTCAGTAAGAGGAGCCGTTCAGAGTCCCGGTGCTCTATATTGAGCGTGTGGTGCCACGGTTGCCAGGGGTCAATAAGGAACAGGCTGAACATTCACTGCCCTCTAAATCAGAGCAGGACAGCTACTGACGTAAATGGAGGGGCACAGGGAATTCAGCATTAGCCTGAGTCCACGGTACCTTTCAGTGACTGCAGCGTGAAGACAACAGCATGTAGTTGAGTGTTTGTGTAAGACCAGACACTACAGAACTGCAGCGCTCATTAACCTGAGACATCACAGCTGGAGCCTCCTCCTGAATCAATGCGAAGCTGAATAATATGGCACACTTCGGTTTTTCAAAGACATCCAGGCATTTTTATGTATGTATATGTGCGGTGGGGATGGGAGAGAGATGTATATGAAAAACAGAGCTTGCTGACCCACTCTACTGAGTAATCTCAGCAAGAGATGTGATAATAAACCCACAGAAGGCTTCCCACACACACGCTCACTTTTAATTACTGAAAGTAAAAAGCTATTTTCTATGACTATTTTCATTATTCAAAGCAAGACTAACCCAACACTTACATTAAGCTTCAAAAATGTATTACAGTAATATTAGGCAGTAAGGAGACACTATTTGATAAAATTGGACCTTACAATAAAGTATGACCCATTTTATTTTCTTTATTTACACAAACGGCAGTTTCTTGCTCATGCAAAGCTTGGCGAAATGACACTAGAGTGTTGAGTAATTACAGTATCATTTAGTAACACTGAGTATCAAGTATGATTTTCTGGGCAAACAAGGATTTCCCAAAAGCATTGTTAGCCATATGGTCACAAGTTCTGTCAGTACCAACATAGTTCAATGAATCAGCGTTTTTCTGAAACTACATTTCCAAACGAACATTCACAAACAGAGCTGTGTGGCTTGAACCACAGACATATACATAGATGCAGCCACACTTCCCCCTGGAATACAGCAGCTGTTTATATGGGCTGCTATACGTAACAAGTCCACCATTTTGGATGAATGATGTTGAGTGACGCATGTATGAAGATCTACATCTTCAATAGAATTCAGCAGGTGTTAGCTAACACAACATCAAAAAGTTACCACAGTTTAAAAACATGTAATATTGAGTTAATACATATAAAAACAAAACAACACATTCTCATCTGTGAAAAGTTATCTAATTTATTAAAGAATTTAAATCTCAGCATTTTTTTACAACCAAAAGCTGTGAAATGTTGAGGCATCTTGAAAAACTTGATTTTTCCTGTGAATGACGACACGTTGACCGTTCCAAGATGGCGGATGCCTTGGTGTGTCTAGAACAGTCGAATGTGGCTTCTACCTATACATATCTATGGCTTGAACTTCTTGAGTTTTAATCCAAGTATTTTCACATGGCCACTTAAAATCTTTATTTTCTCCACTATGTTCTTTACCTATAATCCATCCTTCACTGTGGGAATGTTTCTAAAGCTGCGAAACACAATTTCCTGAAAATTCACTAAAATTAAGCAGATGACTCCAAATGTTCATGTTAAACCTCTGGTCAAAACCCCTGGCCTAAAGATTGAGTTACAGTAAAAGTGATTGGAAGGCTAAAAAATAAATGGGTGGTGATGGCGCAGTGGATAAGACACATGCCTTTGGTGTGAGAGACCCGGGTTCGAATCCACTTTGTGACACCAATGTGTCCCTGAGCAAGACACTTAACCCCTAGTTGCTCCAGAGGCGTGCGACCTCTGACGTACTTAGCAATTGTAAGTCGCTTTGGATAAAAGCGTCAGCTAAATGAATAAATGTAAATAATTAAATAAATCAAATTTATCATTAGTAAAAAAAACAAAAAACATACTTAACTTATTCAAACAATTTAGATAAATTTAAAAACTGAAATGCTGTCAGAGACTTGGCCCGACAGGTAATGTGTGTGCTGCGACATTTCACATTCACTTTCATGATCCCACTTCCTATCAACTTGCTCTATTTCCGTCAATAAAATGCCAAAAGGCCAGAAATAAAAATGAAAAATTACTGACATTTTTTCCTCAAACTGCATCATCTTACAAAGACCAATCAAACCAGTTGCAAAGCGCACCAACCTACCAGAGACAGAGAGAAACCTGGCCACCTGGCCAAACACGTCCCTCTAGATCGGTGCTAAGGTTATCAACTTGTAACACGTATCTGCAAAACAGCAAGTGTCGTAAATTTGACAGGTCCCTCAATCTCTAATGACCCTGTATGAGTGCTCCCAAACAGCAGCCACCAGGCCAGCGTCGTGATGGATGTGTGTGTAGCCTGAGCTCTTGTTTTGAGTCGGGCTGCCTGCAGTGGCTAAAGCCTGCTAGCAGGGCCTGTCCTTGTACCTCTAGTCATCACTTCAGCTGGTGCGTAAACAAGCTGACAGGCATGGCCAGTGGGCTATGCTGGACACCCATGCCCTGCTGAAACACACACACACACACACCAACAGCAGCACCGACAGCTGATTTCGTCCTTCCGGATGGCAGCGGCAGCCCTTCCGATCGATGAGCCCCTTGCTGATATGAGGTCCGGCCGGTCCCCACATGCCCGCCACAGTAATAGGCTAGTAAACTTTTAGTGCTCTGGCGATTGAAATTTAAAGCGTATTCTTTTATAAGGGACGAGAACCGGAGAAGTGAGGAGTGATGGTGAGCAGATCCAGCAAATTTTATACCAGATGCTTCCAGCTCTTCTTATGCTATCTAAATTCTGTTTGCTGGCCAGGACTGGAATAGAAATTGCACTGTGGGTGAGAAGAGATGAAGGTAATTTAATGTGAGGGTAATGGTGATGGTCACAGCAGCCACCCAGGGGACTGAAGGCTGTGGCTGAGATGATGTGTATTTGCTTGTGCGAGTGTATGTGTGAGCGCTAGCAGTCAGACAAAGGACAAGCTGAAAAGACAAACACACACTAGGTCTGTAACATCTGGTTAAAAATTTATTGTGCTTTATTTTTAGGAAATATTGTGTTTTGTTTGGGGGAAAAAATTAATAAGTAATGTCTTTGTCAAAAAATTTAAGGAGAGTTCAGCTCAACATGAAAATTATTAACTCAGCCTTGTGCTGTTACAAAATTACTGATGGATAATTTCCCCTCTGCCAATGACTAAAGGGACAGTCCACCCAAAAATGAACATTTTGTCATCATTTCTGCCCGTCGTGTTATTCCAAATCTGTATGACTTACTTTCTTCAGTGGAACATTAAAAAAAAATATTGCCCATACAATAGAAGTCAATGCAAACCAAAACTGTTTGATTACAGTCAGAGTTTCCTATTTAGAGGCCAGATAACCCCTCTGGAAATTCATTATTGCATGTTGTCTTTACACGTGACAGGTACTCTCATTCATCTATCTGAAGAGCGCAGTCATATATTCAAACTCGATCATAAATGTGTGCTGGACGACTAATAATAAAACTTATGAGCAATGGCAGCCCAAAGCAAAGAGAGACAGCAGCCATCTTGGCACACATGAACCGTCAAGAGCATATGAAGACAGGACAAACAGTGGTCAAGAACTCTGAGAATCTGTCATCTGCTTACTAGTTGTGAGCTCCTAACACTATTAGCCTTTTGATCTCTGAGACCTCTGCAGTCTTTAAAGGTAATGAGGGATTCCTCCTCTTTCAGGACACAGACATACCACAAACAGAGCACAAACCCTTGACAGAGGTCTGACCCAGAGAGGTGTGTAAAAAACAAAGAGATCAGGCTAAGAAGCTTGCCTGCTGCTGCTGAAGAGCCAGTGCTGGCAGTGAATGCTTTGTGATAGAAAGCACATGCTGGGAAGGCTGAGCTGTGTTTACACTACATCTAACTGCAATTTGTTTTTTTTAATCTGACCTTTAGGACTGACCGTCCACCCTGTCATTGTTCAAGAAATCGGATCTGTTCAGACTGTGTGGTCAATACGTATATCTACATCACTTGCCATTTTAATAGCGTGACCACAATGCAAAAAGACCAGTTTTATATGCATTACTGTACCATCTACACATTTATGCACACACTATGTCCAAAACAGTTTGTTTGTTCACTCATGATTTATTGTGAATGGCACCAGATCTGAAGTGGTGCATACACTACCATTCAAAAGTTTTTAAAAAGTTTGAAATCTATACTTTTATTCAGCAAGGATGCATTAAACTGATCAAAAGTGACAGTAAAAACATTTATAATGGTACAAAAGATTTCTATTTCAAATAAATGCTGTTCTTAAAAGAAAACACACAAAAACATTAATTTTCAAAAAAATATTAAGCAGCAACTCTTTTTCAACATTTATAAAAATAAGAAATGTTACCAAAGTATTAAATCAGCATATTAGAATGATTTCTTAATGATCATGTGACACTGAAAACTGGAGTAATAACTACTGAAAATTCAGCTTTGACAACACAACAATATCTTACTTTTTAAAATATATTCAAATAGAAAACAGCTCATTTAAATTGTAAAATATTTCATAATATTACTGTTTTTATTGTATTATCAAACACATGCTGCCTTGATGAGCAAAGAAGACTTAATATTACAAAATATTATAAAATATTATCAATCCCAAACTGTAGAATGACAGTGTATATTCCACAAAATATTCCATCTATGCAGGAATTAAAATGACAAAAATAATGATATGAAATTAAAATTAAAATATTATTTAAAAATGTGAAATGAAATTTAAATTTAAAAAATGATACACTTTGTCATGACTATTACAAAGTTAAAGGCTGTACTGATGCTTCATATCATTTGCTTTGCATATTAAAACAGAATTTGGGAGCAGAGCTGCTCAGAGAAGTTTTATCTCTGTATAAAGACATATAGGCCTAATGTTTGATAGACAAGGGGCATTTTTTTTCACAACACACTGGATCCGCAAAACAGGCCCAATTAAATGACTCTACCTGTTAACCTACAGTATATGACTGAGCACAGATCAGCATCCAAACAGTTAAATCAAGCTCTTTTAAATGTAAAGGTGACCAGCTGTAATCTTTATGCCATGCTTTTGACTGAACGGCCTCTGATCATTCACAAAAGAAAGAATAGAAAAGTACTGAAGAAGTGGTGACTGTCTCCACAGTTGAAAATGAGTCACCCTTTCAACAATGGCTGTAGTTAGTAAAACACTGCACTGAATCCTTTCCTCCGGATGTGAGTGTGTATAGCGATGCTATGTGTGTGTGCTATTGACTACAAAACCCCCAGTGTCTGCAGCCTTGGCACAGGCTGTGTGTGTGTGCAGTGGGCTCACATGTCTCAGCCTATGTACAAGCTGCACTTCATGTATCTGTGTGATTGCAAGCTAGCAGCCATAGATGAGGAAGAGCAGAAATGAGAATGTGTAAAAGAGGAAATGCAAAGAGAAAAGAAGAAAGAGGAGGTGTTTTGACAGGTGATGCTGCTGAGAGGAGAGGAGAGGGTGACAGAGAGAGACAGTGGAGGGGTGATTGATATCGCAGTGCTCTGGCACGGTCACCTGATCGGCGCCGGCTCCGGCAGCAGCAGAACTGAACCCACTGAACTCTCTGCGGCCCAGACTGGAGTCAATGGTTGCCTGCACTCACTCCCCTTCACTCTGAAACACACACACACACAGCAGCATTCACAGGCAACCACTGATACGTGTAATTATGCACAATATAGTCCCAACCTCCAGCTTTCAGGGTTTTGTCTGTTTATACTGAGGCAATCTTAGAAATGCTCGCCAAAAATCCTTTGCATGTTTTCACGAATTCTGTGGAAATACGACAGCTGACTAATGTCAAATACTCTTATGAGACAGCTAGATGACAACATGAATGCTTAATGTCACAATACCTGTCAAGAACCTGTCCAGATTTTACCCCCAAAATATGAAATCATTATGACTGATTTGTGATTCGTGAGAACATTTGAGCTTCCATTCACCATATTAGATGAGCTCTATGTATGGGCATTGGTCATGAATGAAATCTGAAATCTATTAATCATAAAGCGATTGTGCCTCTTCAGAAGACTCTGATTAAAGGGTTAGTTCACCCAAAAATGAAAATTAGCAAGCCAGTGCAAGCCATTCCGGCAGATGACGTACAGTAGGACATATGCACAGCACACGCGCCTGTGAGATATGCTAATCTCGTGAGTTTGTTTACAGGAGCAAAGGAAGAAAAGTTTCCTTACTTTAGCAAAGGAAAACCAGTCTCCTCTTGGCTTATATCTATCTCCTCTGACATTTTTCTTTACAAATCCTCATTTTGTACTTCTAATTCGTGACCGCCGTTTTGTTTTGCTGTCTCTCCTCCACGCTTCCACGTTCGTCACTAATCTCCGGCGTATGCGCTATGCCTACGTCCTATGGCATTCATCCGGAACAGCTTCTGCATATATGACAGTTAGCGGAAGTGAAAGAAAAGTGTTTATAACGTTTTAAATATGGATATTTTTCTTACAAAAACGCATCGATTCGCTACAGGAGGCTTTATTCACCCCCCCAAAGCCGTGTGAGGCATGTTTTATTATGGATGGATGTGCTTTATTTGACTACTTTTGGACTGTTGAAAAAAACACCCACCCCACCTGCCATTCTAATGCTTGGAAGAGCAAGGACAATTTTTAATATAACTCCGATTAGATTCATCTGAAAAAAGAAAGTCATATACACCTAGGATGCCTTGAGGGTGAGTAAAACATGGGCTAATTTTCATTTTCGGGTGAACTAACCCTTTAAATTGCCGGAATCATGCGGATTACTTTCACATCGTCTTACTGAACTTTTCTGAAGTGTGAAAGTTCTAATGGAATGGACTTTCAACCTCTCAGGTTTCATTAAAATTATCTTTGTTCGTGCTTTTGAAGATGAATGAAAGGCTTATGGGCTTGGAATGACATGAGTGTGAGTAAATAACAGAATTTTCATTTTTGGCTGAATTAACCCTTTAGAATGAGTGAAAAAAGCTCCAAATTTGGAAGATACAGCACTACCTCTTCAGATTACAAATTTGTTAATATGTCTAATAGCATTCAGCTCAGACAATCTATCTTCACCAGACAACAACACAATATCCATACACATATGCCAACACAGAGGAAAAGTTTCAGAAATGTTCTGAGTTCTAAACTAGGCATCTGCGTGTTCCTAATTAGCCCAGAAAATTTCAACTTAAAAAGTAAACAAAAATTGCATTTACAGTAAGTCTATGGGGCAAGGCGATATCCATTGGAAATGCATTTTTAAACTCAATTTTTGCAAAGTCAAAAGTATTGCCTCCAATAAAAGATATCAATTTCTTATGAATACGGAACATGGCATTACCCAAGTTTAACCACCCTAGACTGTGCTTTCTAGTGGTTAAATTCACAATTCACGCTGATGCGCTTAAAGAAACCTGCCACATGAAAGACAAGTATTAATTCCAAATATGATCTGGACAACCCTCCACAAGCCTCCTCAGTCTGTGTACAATTTCACATAAAAGATTGATCGAATACTAAATAAAGAGAAGGGAAGCCAGGAGGATGCTCCAGAGCTCAGTACAGCCACGTGTCAACACTGGGGTGACTGGCCGACTGGCTGGGGATCCGTTGCAGGGGGTAAGATGATCGCTTGCAGCCAAAGGGCATGTGTGTGAGAGTATGTGAATGGCATCACCAATGAGCAGCTCTGTCATGCTTTCCCAATTTTCCTAATGGGCTTGGGCTCATTACAGAGTTATGAGAAACACTACCCTCCGATTAACAGCAAAGGAGAAAGCCCCATACAAGTGGACAGAAGAAATTTAAGACAAACACCCACTTATATGAGCACACAAACACACATTTACTGATGCCTCTACAAATATACGCTGCATCTTACTTCAGACGGATGCCAAAGTATCCAACATTCAATGTATATGTGACAGTCTTGCATCTGCTTGTCTTCCTTCAAAGATTCTTCTTGTCATTTTTCTTGAGAGGAGAGTACAGAGATGACAGGAAATGATGCTCTTCAAAAAGCAATTTTCTTAATCTGTGTTTTTGTCTTGTTTTCCATTTTTAAAAAAATCTAAACACTCCTAAAACAGGGTGTTAATATCTTTAGCAGTTGTGCATCTCATGTAAATCAGTTTTATTACAATATTCTTTATACCATCTCATTTAAGATACAGACACATCTCATTTATGGTACTCTGATGAGCACACGTCGAAGACTTGACACGGAAGACAAGAAACTGCTGAATAGTCATTTTTTATTTGTGCACAAAAAGTATTCTTGTAGCTTCATAACATACAATTGAACCACTGATGTCACATGGACTATTTTAACGATGTCTTTACTACCTTTCTAGGCCTTGATCTTGACAAAAACTTGCAATAAAGAACTAAATGTACAGTTATCGAGTTGAACACAGCACATTCACTGTACACTGCAATATGAACACAAATAAATGTCATATTTTCCAAAGGAGGGGATGAAGGATCACTCCCATATTTGGCACATAATGGAGATAGACCATGTATAAATCTCAATCCAGCTGATCTCCATTATGACACAACAATGCTTGGATCCAAGGTTTGTTGGAAACACAGCCTGATAATGAGCTTCATCTCCATCCATCATACATTCTTGGAATGCAGATGTGCTGCTGGAATTCTGAAGGGCTGATCAGTGGTTGGTCCGGATTGCTCCTGCCTAAACATACACATACTCTGCAGGCACTCCTAAATTCTCAGAGGCACACACACGTTCACACGCCCCGTGCATTGCTGCCTCATCACTAAAACATGCGAGATGTGAGACAGTCAGATAGATCACCGCAGGGCTTGGAAAAACGTTACCAAACACAGTTTGCAATTTTATCTTCCCTCTCCTTCTCTCTCTGCTTTAGAGGAACCATATCAGGACCACAAATATAGTCCTCTGGTACCCTCAGTTATGCTCTAAAGACAGACTTTACCTAAAAAAGACAAATCTGTCATCATGTTGTTCCAAACCTGAATGACTCCCATTCTTCAGTGGAGCACAAAAGGTGAAGTGAACAACTGAAAGCAGGATGTCTGTGCTGCTCTTTTCCATAGATTGTAAGTGAATGAATCAGAGGCTGTCAGACTCCAAAAATGATAAAAACACCATAAAAGTATCCATACAGTTTGTGATAAACTACATGTCTCCTAAAGTCAGACAATATTAGGGAAAAAAACAGTTATTATTCACTGAAAATCTTCCCCTCTGCTTAAACTGTAAAACTTACTAAATCTCATTAGTGCAGTTTGAAAAGACACATGTTCAAATTTGGACAATCACATTATGTTATGAGATGTCAAAACTAATACATATAATAAACAAACCTAATATAACGCATCTTTACATGCCATATCTGTAATATTTTATATGAAAATGTACAAGATTTAAGAGCTTCAGCAAAGACGAATATTTTCAGTGATTAAATCTATGCACTACCGTTAAAAGTTTGTGGTCAATAAGGTTATTTTTATATATACTGTATAGAAATTAATATTTTTATTCAGCAAGGATGCATTAAAATTGGTCAACAGTGACAAAAATGTCAGTTTCCACCAAAATATTAAGTAGCATAATTTTTGTCAACATTGATATTAACAAGAA
The DNA here is from genome assembly GCA_021397915.2 of Tor tambroides. Lineage (NCBI taxonomy): Eukaryota > Metazoa > Chordata > Actinopteri > Cypriniformes > Cyprinidae > Tor > Tor tambroides. The sequence continues at coordinate 8,490 of JAFVLL020015068.1, read as the reverse complement.
ATCTTGAGCACCAAATCAGAATATTACAATGCTATCATGTGACACTGAAGATTCAACTTTGCCATCAAAGGAAATGCATTTAATTTTAAATCATAAATATATTTCACTGAACTGTCTTTTTTTTATCATCAGAGACTAAGAGACATAAGAGACTTTATTTTATTAGAAAATATTAGAACATCTTACTGACCCCAAACTTTTAAAAGGTACTGTATATTATTTACATGTATATAATTTATATACATATTTAAATACATTTCTTTCTTTTCCTGAAAAATGCTATCAACTTCAGAAGGAATCTGAAGTACCTTCATTTTTTAAAAACATGGATAGTCTCTGCTGGTTACCATTTACTTTCACTTTCAAAAAAAAAAAAAAAATCATTCAGGTTTGTAACGAAATGAAGGTGAGTAAATGCAAAAAGTATTTTTTATTTCAAGTGAACCATCTCTTTAAACCTCTATCTAACTTTAAGTACTTAGAGCCTAAACCACTTCATCATTTTCTCTGTTTTTGTTCTCTATCTGCCTTTCTTTACCTCAAGGTCTCGTTCTTTCTCTCTGGGCTGGGTTTCTGCACGATTCAAAAGATGACTAACTCTGCAGTCAGTCAGTCAGTTGGAGGCACGCAGTGAGTCAGCCAGTGACCCCCAGCCTGCTGCTACAACACCGCCTGACCCCCAGAGCCATCATCCCCTCTCTGAGCACGTCATCCTGTCCTTGTTCTCAAACACACACACACACACACACTTATACAATAACCAGAAAAACAACCACACACAAAAGCCACTGAGTCGTGACTGAGGGGGCCGCAGTATTTTCTTCATACGTGCTGACGCTAGTCTGAAAGGCACACTGGCAGGAGAGTTAGCATGTGAGCGCGCGTGTTAGAGACTGTGCAGGTGCGCCTCCTTTAAAGGAGACGGCAGATCTGTTTGGGTATGTGGAGGCTTTTCCCCTCACTGCTGAGAGGGAAGTGGGAGGACTTAAGACGGATGACTGTGAAAAGCTGATGTGAAATTAAAAGCATCGGGATGATACAGGAGCGGCTCGTGATCCTCCACAGCTCTCAGACTCTATTTGGCACTCGTTTGAATACAAAGCTTGAAGCGAGGCACATTTCACCAAAATTACCCTCAACTCTGCTACTAAACTGTAAAACACAAGTAAATAGCCATTTTAAAGCTGAATTATTTACAGAGTAAATCACATCCAACTACCAACATTTTCTAGTAAAGGCAAAATATCCTTCACGAAATTCTTTCTTTGTTATTTTATTACTTTTTTCATCTTTGTATGAGGTTGTTTGGAATTTTTTTTTCTGTTCTCTTTTTGGATCCAACATGACTAATTCATGGGTGTAACACTGATTGACCTGTTCCCTGTTGTGCTTCATAACTGGTTGGCTCCTAATTGGTGGATGACACAATATCTTATCTACTTTTCTTGGCTGAATCTTATGATTGTTTATTATTATAGTTCCTCTTTAACTTGTTCTTTCTTAAAGTCTGCATGAAATGGAAATTATGACTGACTTTTCATCCCTATTGTGACTTGTATCCAACTGAAATAGCTTCATTAGCGAGGAATTAAAAATGCAAGCAAGGCTTTGATTTTGTCAACCAGGAATTGACTAGAACGTGGGAATTGCGAACTGAATGGATGATCGTTTGAGTGGCAGACAGCTGGAGGAATTGAAACTCATCTGGCCACTGGACAACTTTATTGCCTTGAACCAGCATACACGCCAGAGAAGATAGGTTGTAGCGAGGGGGAAAGGATGTTAATGTTTTTTTATTAAAGATTATTAATTTTTGCAGGGATAAATCATTTATAACAAACACTGCAACATTCCACAAAAAATAATAACTGGCAATTTTGATTTCATGGCGACTTTAACCCTCATCAAAAGCGTGTGTGCTGCAACAGTTTTGATTTTAATTAAATCCCTCCCTTCAAGTGTTTCTGAATTTACCTTTAGAACTGTTTGTTCATGTATTTTTCTGACTGATGAAGTTGCAAGAAAGTAAAACATTTTTTCCCTGTAGTCCAATTACAACATTTGTCACATCATAATAGTCATAATTTTCCAAACTCTTACTGACCCTGTGAATGGAACATGATGTTCTTGCTACTGTACTGTACAGTAAGTCTACAATATGTAAAATTAGCTAATCTCTACACACCAGCACAGATCATGCCGCCATTCAATAGGGATATTAAATTACTTTTAAAAATTGGCCGATCAAAAGATGTTCATAGTTAAAAGTTTAATTGTGATGCGTTATAAGATGGGTTAGGGCTGGGCGATATATATCGTTCGATATATCCATGCGCATTTCGTCAGTAAAGCCGGTTCTTTGATTAGCGGAAAATCTCCATCACCTGTTTTGAAATAGAGCGCCAGTTAATACACAGAGCCGTAGATCACTGACAAGCTACGCCAATTAATCACCCGCGAAAATGAACGCGGTATTGCGTAGCTTGTCAGTGATCTACGGCTCTGTGTATTAACTGGAGCTCTATTTCAAAACAGGTGATGGAGATTTTCCGCTAATCAAAGAACCGGCTTTACTGACGAAATGCGCAAAATATCATTCGATATATATCGCCCAGCCCTAAGATGGGTTTTTATTTATTCATTTTATTTTATTGTATTTTTTATATCCTGGAAGATGTTTTAATTGGATTTCATTATAGCCAAGTGACCTCAAAGTCTTAGTTTGGGATTAATTTCGGGTGGGTTTGTTAAAAGTTGTATTCTGAAATATGTCCGAGAATCAATTCAAAAACTCTTAATCTGTAAAAACTGGGTGATCATATGTTAAGTTACTTATGGTTGTGGCCTCAGCAACATGATTGCAGCTTACATCATGCACAATCCAGGTCAGAATAGTTAGGAATCCAGAAACACATGCTCTGTCCATGCTGAAAGAGAAAATGCTGTGTAATGAAACAAAATTACAACCAGAATATATGTAATGTTTAATATAGGGTTATAAGGAGAGGGATATTCCATCAAAAATCATTGTGGGCAGGTTTATCAGAGTAATGTCGCAGAAAAAAACCAAACGACCATTAAAATGTCCTGACACTTGTCAGGGTCATGGCTGTCAGGACACAGCTTCCATAAATGGTCCGACTGGAATGAGATATATCTATATTAACCAACACCAGATACATCCCACAAGCACCAGAAAGAGTCTGTTTGTTTGTGTTGACCTGCATGAGGATGCTCCTGTATCTGTACTTCCACTGCAGTCCGAGCTGATCTGGTGTGCACTCAGATGCACTTTACATATTGGGGAGACAGGGGGGGGCAGGAAGGAGATAATGAGGAGATGGCCGCAGTGGTCATCTGAGAGCAGGAGATTGCTGGGTATGAGAAAAGGAACAGGAAGTGAAGGATATAACGGTCAGCAAGGTCAGAGTTTGTTGTGTGTGTGTGTCTATGTAATCCATATGCTAGTACTGTATGAGCAAATGAATGAACGAGCGCATCACTGGTCATGTGATCATGCAAGAGAGAGCGAGCAAGCGAGCTTCATTCATGTGCCTGTATCCTTTCCTCAGAACAGAGTGTTCCAGCGGTCCTGCGGGAGAGAGCAGTGTACCATGTGACTCCTCTGCGCTGCTCTTCGGCTATGGAGCCTGACAGCTAACCTCCACGCACGCACACACACACACACACACACACACAAACACACAGTGCAGACATCAAAAGCATTTTCATCAACAGGTCTGCTTGCAATCAGTGCTAATTTACCGCGGACCAGCGATCTGGAAAACAAAACTGCATCGAATTAAATATTCGAAAATAAAACTTCATGCTATTTAGTTCCATGACATTCCAGTATGTTGCGTTTTGCATGATTTTGCAGACGTCATCTCTGAAAAATCAAACTTTGGCTGATGCATTAAACAGGCTACGGTTTAGACAATGAGATGTGAGAGGGGGGCGAAGTCAAAAACAGGGGGTTTTTCAGTGTCTTAAGCTGGCCCTTTTCTTTGTGATCCATTCATTAGTGGAGTAAACAGGAAATGATGTCACCCTTTTGGTTATCCCCTCCTCACACACAGCTCTTTTTCCCTAAAAAGTCACAGCTCAGAAGACGAGGAAGGGGGGGCAAAACTTGTACTGCGACACAGGTGCTCTAGAGGGAGGAAGAGAGAGAGAGATGATGAGATGGAGAGAGACAGCAGCAAAATGGAAAAGTAAAAGTACAACAGGACACAGACAGAGAGAGAGAGAGACAGTAAAAGCTATAATGGAAACAGAAAGTGGCGGAGACAAAGTAGAAAAAGGAGAGGAAAAGAAGAGGGTGATTGGGGTCATCCTGGTCGGCAGCCAAGGCAAACAGAATGAAGCCAGTTTCCCAGCCCAGGGCTACACCAAACTCTCCCACTACACACACACACACACACACACACAATCCCAAACACTAACCACTCCAACCTCAAGCCCACCCCAGACTGCACACACTGGAGGGAATTTCAAATCTGACTCAACATGGATGCTGCACACATGAGTTCACAAGCACAACACTCACCATCCATTAAAAGGGTTCCAGCAGTTTTTGACTGATTCACTTTTGACCTAAGCTATATCCAACCAATGCAGTATTTTAAAGCAAAACAAAACTTTCTTTATTCACTACAGATGCTTTTCCATGACTTTCAAAGATATGGCTTTTCTTTCTAAGGTTTTTTATGACTATGGGAGCCCTGAATTGAACTGGTGAATTCAATTTTTTTTAAAAATGTGTCCAACAGACATCTAAATACTGTAAGCTCAAGCATGTCAGACCAACAGCTGCTCATCCAATCGGAAGGCAGGACATCAGGCCCAATGTAGCATAAACATTCAGAGTTAAGGCCATGCAAACTGAAATAGTCCTTGTACTAGTTCTGCATGACTGCTGTACCAGATGTCAGACCCCATGATCTTCACAATTACTTGCGCAGTTATATTTGAGTGGGATTTTGCCACAAAACTCATGTGTTTGTCTAAGTATACATGGCGTAATCAATGAGTAATCAAATATTTGAAGGCTTAAACACGCGTTGGGCATTACATCTTTATTTCAGCGCAAGTACATCTCCCAGGCCAATTGTAGCTCAATTAAAGCATATCCATGATTGACAAAACCGAGCTCAAATCACATTATCTGACAGCCTGACTTCATAAAAACCAGGCAGGATCAACTTCAATCAGACTAAAACATTTAAATGACATTGTATGGTGACAAATTATTGCTTTAGTCTGACTGAAATAAAACTTTTAAAATACATATTACAAATTACCGTCTGCCCTTGCATTGCTAGTCACTGCAAAACGTTGCTGCTCATTTGCATAAAGTCAAACTTTACTGAACAATCGTATCGCCAAAAGCCACTATTGCTTGTATCACCAAATCATGAACTTTCATTGAAAACGAGTGATTTTGGCTGCTGCACATCTCTGTCAGCATGGATACTTATGGATACATATATTGGGAAGCCACAAGGCACTCACTCGTATGTCTTTACAAGCAACAACAAGACAGAAAGGAAAAGCGAAACTGAAAGAAAGCAGGACAACCTGGTTGAAGTATCTTAGATCCCATAAGAACACCTAGAGCAGCTTCTCACATGGATGTCACGTTAACTTTAACTTGAGTTGAGTGAGTGTGTCTATTTGTATACAGCAGCCCTTGCAGTCCACAAAAAGGCTAAAACACAACACGTACTGATCAAATAAATAAAACATCACCATAATCTACTCAAACAGAGCATTATGCATCAGGATGAGTGCAAGCATGTGCAGAAAACCCCATCAAACGTAGCAGTCCGGCACGTCAGAGCAGTGCAGTGAGAAATGATGGATACCAATCTGAATGTAGCTGCTTCTCCAGCAGACGCACACAAACGCACACGCACGTTCTGTGAAACACCACACCAGCACCAAACACGGCTCATGAACACGCGCGTAAAGAGGCACACCCACATACCGGCATCCACAGACACAGACTGAAGCCACGCTGTGGCCCGCCCATGACGGAGAGAGCCGTCTCTGGAGACACACGACCCGGCGAGCTGACCGACACGCAGGCAGAGACAAGCTACTCACCTCTCTTCTGGACCCAGCCTTCCTTAACGATGGTGACATCGCTCATGTTGCCTCAGTCACACTGTACTCGCCGCTCCTACACACCAGCTCCTGAAGGAGTGAGGAGGGGGGGGAAGGAGGAGAGGAGAGGAGAGGAGAGGAGAGGAGAGGGGAGGGGGGTCAGCTCTCCCAGCCTCAGCGTCTCTCTCCCTCCCTCACTGCTGCGCTCTGTCTCTCTCTTTCCGTCGTTCTCACCGGCTGCCTCTCTCTCTCGCTTCGCTCTCAAAGGCGTTGTGTAGCGGTTTTCTCCTCCTTCCGTTGCTTTTCTCTCTCGCGCTTTCTCCGTGATGCTGTCTCCCTCTCTCTCTAGATCTTCCCACTCCTCGACAGTGACTCAGCCTGAAAGAAACATAAAAAAAGGAGCGTGTGGATTTTTCACTCTTCTCTTCCTCTTTACTCCCCCCTTCGTTCTTACACAATCTGACAGACAGTCATTGTAAAAGCAGACGTACAAGCCCCCTGTCGCCTCTCTGATTTCCCTGTCTTTCTCTCTCATTCTCACTCTCAACATGCACAACTGTTTAACACTTACCAGCAACACAGACACTTGCAACAAAGTCTGATGAGGACGACTGTGAAAATAAATAAGCTAACGTGAAGTCCCATGGTAAATGCAATGGTTTCTGAAGGAGAGCATTAGACACTATGAAAATGCATGGTTTCATTCATTAAATCAGAAAGCTCATCAAAATATATTGTGTATGTACTGTCAGTCAATTAAACTATATTTAATTATAACCTTTTAATCTGTTTCTTTGTAGTTAAGGCACTTTCAAAGTGAAGAAAACAATGTGTAATTATAGTGTTATTATCGTGTGTACTGGATTATTTATGTGCATTCGTATAAGAATATGTGTGTATGTATATATAGACACTAGAAAGAGGGAGACTTCTGCAAAAGTGCCTTTTATCAACACTCTCGGACAAGGAAATATAGATGAGCATATTGCATGCTAACACATATTTAATACTAACATAACTAACAAAATAACTTTACATATGGTACTGCATGAGTAAAGTTAAAATTATGCAATTAAACAAATGAGATTTGAGGTGGAGGGCAAGATTATCAGTAAATAATGGCTTAAATTCTGGTGTTCACAATTACAAATTTGGTTCCTCACAAAACTATTCTGACTTCAGATGACCTAATATTGTGAAATATTATTACAGTATAACTACTTTCTATTGCTTATTGCCCTTTTTAGAGCTTGACATATTAAAATCACCTTTCATAGAATAATTTTTTAAAAAAAATCAATTCAAGGTTACAAACAATGACAAATCTTTCATTCTTGAGTGGACTGTCATTTTAAGAAGTTGTTAATGAGTAATAACTGACACCTTAAGATATCAGATTGAAAAAAACTGTGAAAGCTGAATCATTTTTAGAATGAGGAAAAGGACTTAAAATTACAACACTGATAAATGTGGCAGAATGCCAACACTTACTATCATCCAAGAGAAAGACTAAACGATGGAATAAATAACTACAATTATCATGCGAATACTACAAATGAATCCTAAAAAGTCTTAAAGCAGTCTCAAAAATGGCAGATAGCACAGCAAGTACGTAAATCCGAAGCATTACATCAAAGCAGTTTCATCTACGCTGCACAATGACAGTTTTAGAAAAACACAAAGCAAAATATATCCCTCAGACAGAGAAGTCAAGCAATAAAATAAATATACTGTGAGAGAAAAGAGATGTTTGAGGAGATATTTGCCAGCATTTCCTTACCTTTAAAATGCTAAAGTACATTTAAAAGGATGTTAATCAAAATGTTTTGTTTTTGCAGAAGCAGTCGTACGTGTCAAATCCAAGCATTCAAATGTGTGCGAGCAGAGAAAAGGGAAGTCAGCATGTTAGGATCACTAACCGGGTAAACCTCCAACGGTGAAAAGAGTGAAACCATGAACCTTTACCTAACCTCAATCAGAATGTGCCAACATTTGACAACCATACTCAACCATAAAGTAAGAAATCACAACACATTTGTTATCAGTGAAGAGTGAATCGTGATAAACAAAAATCTGAATGCACAATTGTGATGCAGTGTTGTGTCCTCTATAACAGAAAGACAAATGACTGAATGGCTCCCATTTTCCCTTCTGAGATAATTAACAAATGATGTTTGTTGCAGACTTTTGGACATTGTGACAGAAGACATCACAGCTACTAAATAGACTGCAGCCCCTAAAAATACAAAGCTCCCTCAGTGTCATAGGGCCAATAAAGAAAATGACCTGCAGGGCTCCCTCATAACACATATACTTTTTTTTTTTTTTTTTTTTTTTTTACAGCAAATCACATGTGGGTCAGACAAGGAATATTTAGCATCC
>JAFVLL020015067.1:0-27039 GCA_021397915.2 Tor tambroides | reverse complement strand
ATGGAGAGCGTGACAGAAGGGCAGTAAATGAGATGAGGGGAACAAAAAATAGGCAACAGATCCACATGACGCAACACACACAAATTCTAATGAATATGAAATGGAACTAAGTCAAATTTATGTGCTGGCTAAATCTGTTTGCAGTGCTTTATAGACTGGGATGTATGCAGGGTTCTGATACAGATAGACTGAACCGTGAGAAGCTGCATGGAGAAACTAAAGCGCTTCGGTAAGCTGCTTGACACCTCTCATTATCCACATGGCGGGGAGGGTATCCGGGGAACCTTACATCTTAGTGTGTGAGCCATTCCTTGCTGCTATGATTCCCTCTCCAGCTAGGAACACAGTAAATGGAAAGAGCCAGGCAAGAAAATCAATTCCTTTCAATGTAATATTTGTTTAAAATCGTTCCAGTCAGCACTCATACAATATTAGTACACTGCCACTGATTTAGTGAATTAATCCCAGGCATTTTTGAGTAGACTATATTTCAATTACATTTCAGAGAAATGTTTGTAGCACTTGTGGCAAAACCATTCTTTCTATGTGCAATATAATTATATATATATATATATATATATATATACAAACATATAATATATATACACACACACACTACTATTTCCAGTAAATGCTGTTCTTTTGAACTTTCTGTTAAGAATCTTGGAAAAAAATGATCAGTTCCACAAAAATATTAAGCAGCACAACTGTTTTCAACTCTGATAAAGATTTGAAATGTTTATTGAGCACCAAATGAGCGTATTTGAATTATTCTGAAGGATCATGTGACATTGAAGACTGGAGTAATGGCTGCTGAAAATTCTGCTTTGTCATTGCAGGAATAAATTGCATGTTAAAATACAGTAAAAATAGAAAAGTTGTTCTAAAACAATATTTCACAGTTTTGCTTTTTATATTGTATTTTTGATCAAATAGATATTGGCTTATTGAGGATAAGAGGCATCTTTCAAAAACATTTAACAATTCGTACCACCTCAGACTTTTGAATAATGGTGAATTGTGTGTGCATGTTTATGTGGTTTATGAGGACACAAATTGGTAAAGTAACATGAAGATGACAGGTATTACAATGTGAAGGTAATTTATGAGGACACTTGGTAATTCAAAAGGCTTATAAATCATACGTAAGTTTTTTTTTGTTTGTTTGTTTTTTGAAATCTTAAAATGCACAAAGTTTCCTGTGAGGGGTAGGTTTAGGTGTAGGGTTGGAGTAGGGCGCTAGAAAATCTGGTTTGTACAGTATAAAAACCATTACCCCTATGGTGAGTAAACCATAAAAACCAACATGCATGTGTGTGTGTGTGTGTGTCAGAGAAATGACCATGTGCTTCAGAATTCCCACTCAGTCTGATACAGGGAATTTATCCCAAGTGATTTTGAGTAGACTGTATATCAATTTTAATTTTGCTACTCCTAGGCTTTTTGCGAACGACTGCAGAAAGGATTCATGTGCAGCTCCATTCGTCTCCCACGCATAAACCTGTCTCTCCACAGCTCTCTACTTTCTAGTATTCCTGCTTCCCTTCACTGCTTGATCCTGCTGTGCTAATGCTCCACAGAAATAGCCAGTTTCACAGGCCCCAACAGAATGCAACCTGGCAGGAATTTCATCCTCCCAGCAAGAACTGCAAGGTTGGATGCTGTCTTTGTTTCCAAGATGGAGCTGTCTGCTGGTTCTTTATGGCAAGTCCAACATGAAGCTGGTTTACTCGCAAAGTTTACATTTTATTTCCCCCTCATTTTAAACTTTATCCAATGATGTGTGACGACCAAGGTTGCAGATTATTCAAATGTTGTTCTAACATGTAAATGTGCCAGTCTACACTGCATGGGGTTGAAAAACACAGCCCACAAGACGTGAGTCTGTCTGTTGCCCACAAATATATACTGCATGACTTTTGGGTGACCTTCACTTACCCTTTTCCTGAGGTGGGAAATATTACAAAAAATAGATTGAGAGCACAATCTGGCAGCGCCTACTGTCTGGCTTATTATAAAAATGGACAGGCTCAAATAAGATGACTGTGACAAAGGCATTGGGACTGCCAAGAGACTGTCTGGCAGGCATGAGTAGATCTGAGTTTCTGGACCGCATGCCGAGAGTCTCTTCCTGGGAAAGCGTAATCCGAAGGTCCCCTGAGGTTGTGTTAGAGGTGAAAATGTCTCCAAACACCCCAATTACTCTTTCCACAGCCACCAGAATCACTGTCTTAGGTCAGATATTACAGTATGTCTGTAATGGACAAAATGGACAGGTTCAATAATTACCAAGTTACATTTTAATTAACACTACAGGTTATCTGAGATTATGCTAATGAATTAGACAAATGAAGATAAATGTCTCAATCAAAAAAAAAAAAAAAGTTAAAGAATCATTAAAAAAATAATTCAATCGTGGTTATCGTTGAAAGTGCTGTGGTCTTTATGCTCTTGATATGTTTAATATTATAGAAATATGATATTTAAAAAAGAAAACCTCATTATTATGAGAAAGTATATTGTTTAAATGACATAATTATTACGACATTACTGAGTTGAAAAAATAATGTGTATGTGGCAGCAATGTGCCACTAAATATAAATATAATCATTGTGTTCAGAAAATGACAGTGCTTTAGTGCAAATGTAAATTAATACAATGGAAAATAATATTTGTTATAGTACTATATGTTTAACAATTGCTCTGCATTGTCCCTTCGTGTTTTTCAAATAACATGCATAAAATGAAATTAAACTAAATTGTGACACTGAATAATATAAATATTATACCATCACAGACTGTAAGTGTGCTGACAAATTTAATCAGTTTAGATTTAAGATTAATGGCACCAAAAGCAATTAAGCACCTCTAACGCTGCTGTTTATGTAATTATAAACAGCATCAGCGACAAAAGCTGCCATGCAGAAACAATCCATCGGTGCTCAAGAGTGATCGAGACAAGAGAGAGAGAGTGAGTGAGGGATGAGTTTTGACATTGAACAGCATCAATGCACCGCATTTAACTTCTGAATACTCTGTGCCAAATTTACTGAGCAATTTGCCTGGATTTTCAGTGCGCTAATGTGATACAATCTGCCCACAAAATGAGTGGAGTGTTTACTGCGCTGGCAGAAAAATTCAAGTGCAGATTTTTTGTGCCTAATGTGCAGGGAAAATGCCAGAAAACATCTCTGTCCATCAAGTTGATGCTAATAGTGTCATTGCTAAGTGTCATTGCTAAGTGCCATGTCCCAACTTCTATAAAACGAACCGGTATGGCAGGTGTTAATGTTGAAGCATTATGTAGTGAATTACCGTAAAGACAACGATCCTGCGATTTCAGATGTGAATAGTAATGAGAAGGGAAAGAAACATTTAAAAATGTTGTTTAAATTGATCTTATTTTAGATACATTTTAAGATAGCATACATTTTATTGAAAATAGCACAGAAATGGTAAGAATAGTATACTATTCTGAATATAGTATAAACAGTATAGTCTAGTTTAGATGCATTAACATTCTAGAGTAAAAAGTATTTGATTGAAAGGCAGGACTTCTTTTCTTACAGTTGCCATATTGAGCACTTTGATTTTTCCCATCGATTTTTCTTCAAGTGGTCAGTCTCCATCTCCTTACTGTCTCTGCTCTTTCACAGATGTCTTTCCAGTATATGTTTGTGTACTTGGACAGATCCTGAAGAATTATGTTTAACAGCAAAGACATCACTTATAACGTTTAATTCTGCCCTACGTTCTTTTAGTTGTCCAATTCTTCAGTTTTACTGCATGGTATCCAGATATACTGTACAGTTTGTGCAGTTTTTACGATTCCAGAGGCTGCTCAAATCAATAGGCACTACTTAATATGCTTTGTACCCGCTTGAGAATATCTAGCCTAGCGTTCGGTCTCCTCAGCTGCACTGTAGCTTCACCTCACACTCCCTTCTTTATTTCTGAGGACAACACACAGAGTGAGTGAAAGCATCAGTAAATATTGTGTTTTCAAGAAAGCATTATATTGAACACTGTGGAAGTGAATCCTATTTACTGAAGGCCGAATCTCAGGGCGAGCGCTCTGTTAGCATCAAGGTGAAGCTCTGGGATCAATTAGCTCCTCAGATCTGTCCACAGACCTGATAGAACATCCATTCCATATCAATCACCTCAATTATTATTTATGATTTTCCTACTCTGACTGTAGATCATGTTTACTTCACCATTGCCATGGTTAGAGTGAAGAGATAGATAGATAGATAGATAGATAGATAGATAGATAGATAGATAGATAGATAGATAGATAGATAGATAGATAGATAGATAGATAGATAGATAGATAGATAGATAGATAGATAGATAGATAGATAGATAGATAGATAGATAGATAGAGAAACAACAACGTATGGATAGATGAATAGAAATGATTGACAAAGAAACAGCTGACAGAAATTCTAGAATGTTCTAATGTCCTTGCTTTAGGCTAAAATACAAAGGTTCAGAGAAGGAGGCAAACAAGTAGCAAAGTAGTTTTAGGTTTTATTTAAACATCAGAAGAATGAGGTCATCATCCAGGGTTCTATAGGCCTCATCTGATCTGTGTACTTAATTACTGTCCTTCCATTTATTCATTATTTGCTGGACTGCACCTGTTTAACCTGTGTGCACTCCAACAGAAAGTGAATTAGAACTCCTATGAGATTAGGAGGGACAAACACGAAGACAAGATGAAGATTTACACACTTTTTTACAGAGCTTCACATTGGCACCATAATAACAGTGCAAAAAAAAAAAAAGATTGCCAACAGGCTCTTTGGCCTAGCATTACCCCAACTATTAATCCTTGACATTGCCCTAGAAATGTTCTTTTCTTCGAAACATTTTCATTTAAATGTGTCTGCCCTTGATGCAGTTGTCTATTCAGCCACTAAGTGATAAAATTTGTCATGTAACACACATCAGCCACACTCCATTGGGTAAATGCAGCTTTACTGGAAGTCCTTGAGTTATGTCTCTTTGTTATGCCTCCTATTGGAACACTTTCATGGTCAAACTTTCTGAGTGTTGCCATGGCAATGCAGACAGAGGTTTGAATGATCATCTCAGCAGGCGGAAGGTTTTCTTTAATGTGAAAAAGAGAAATGAATGAAAATGGAAAGTGGAGTATTATTACTCATTTTATAGAATTACAAAGACATGAATGTATGTGTGTACTGTATATATACTTTAGCTCATACTTCACAGTTCCTTCAGCTCATTCTTGTATTTTGTACGTTACACTCCTCTAGTTTGAATTTATTCAAGATTGGCGCTTAAGCTGTTGACAAAAACTCCACTTTTTGTATCTGAATCCAAGCCACCAGCATAGATTTGTGTATGCCTGAGAGAAAAAGGCCACTCATCAAACAGAATAATGAAGCAGCCCTGGACAAATTGGGGTCATATGCAATGGGCTTTAATTTTGAAAATAAGACAAAGTATAAACAGCTGTGTGATGGTGGTATATTATCAAAGCCCAAAATGGGATGAATGTATTTGAATGCGTGTCTGGGAGAGGGATGTCTATGTCATTAATTTGTGTGTGATTATTTAGGTAATGTAAAAGTAATTGCAGCAGCTGCTCTTGGGGAGATCTAGAAATGTCATTCACTGCTTTGAGGAAAAATGTTTTTAGTGACTCACTGTATGCGTGACATGGTGCCACAGCAAAAACAGCAAATGAGATAAAATCCACTATTTGTTTGCGATTTAGGCACTTGTGAGATGAATTTGTCAATCTGGGCATTTTATTTATTTTTCTATGTTCTTTCAGCTGAGTTCTTGTCTATGTAGAGCGTTCCAGATCAGTCATCTATGAGGTTCCAGGATGGTTAGGATGCTGCCTATGTAGGCAGCCGGCAGTGAGGCAGCTCACTAAGTTTTGGAACAGAACTAGAGTCATCTGTTCAAAAACGATGACTATGTTACAGTGAGCCAGTAATATAACTTTGGACTTCAGGGTAAAAGGAAAATATAGAGCTTTTCACAAGGCAAATTGCAAAATGGAGGAATGAAACTCCCAAACTGACGTCTAAGAGGCGGATTAATCCAATTCCAAGGCAGGGATGGATCAGATGAACAAGTGCCCATGGAGGTGGAGGAAATTTTTGATGAGGGTGAGTCCAAGAACTTGATATTCTGGCAGAACGGGAAGAAAATGCTCTGATTCCCCCAAAATGCTGCAAAAAATAAACATTGAGAACTGGGACCTTTTACACCTACTGTTTAAAAGTTTGGGGTCAGATTTTTTTTTTATTTTTTTTTTTTAAGAAGCCTCTGAAGGTCTGCGTACAATACAAACTATAATATTGTGAGATATTATTACAATTTGAAACAGCTATTTTCTATATTAATATATTTTAAAATGTAATTTATTTATTTTTTGTGATGGCAAAGCAGAATTATTAGCAGCCATTACTTTTAGTCTTCAGTGTCACATGATAACTTCAGAAATCATTCTAAAATGATGATTGCGTGCTCAGGAAACATTTATTTTTATCATCAATGTTGAACATTTTTTGAAAAGAATTTAGAATTTAGAAGTATAAAAAAAACAGCATTTTTTAAATAGAAATGTTTTTTTATATATATATTATAAATGTCTTAATCGATTTCATGCATCCTTGCTGAATAAAAGTAATACATTATTTAAAAAAAAATTTAAAAATCAAATTTGTACAAACAATGTTAAACCACATTAGATTACACAGTAAATTGTATAGTATGTATCCCTATAATCAAGAATGTAGGAATTTAAAAAACAAAACATCTCATGTATCTCTGAAGACTAAGATGCCTTTAACTGCTGCCAATGGGCAGCTCACCATGATTTGGAGCAGTCTGTCTCTGTGCCTCTATGGTAGTGTTAGCAGCCTCATGGTTAAATATCTCTGGATTGTCAGACACTGACCAAGGCTGTTGCTAAGCTTATTGATTCATTAAGTAGCTTGAGGCAAGCCTGAGTAACAGCTCCTTAAAGAAAATGCGGAGGATCAGTGCTTAGAGGTGCTTTGTTAACCCGTGTTAAACAAGCTTAACTCTAAGGCCCATCACTCTGTCTGGATCTTAGAAAGGAACAGCCTGCTCCTTTCACTGTTTCTCTGTGTTAAGAGAAAAGACGGAAAAGGCAGGCGGATACTCTTAACACACACGCACACTTCCTCAACTCTCTTCAAAGCAGCTTCAGTTAGAATAGAAGGTTACAAGTCACCAACTATTTGTGGTAATTGCATGTATTTGCATAACTAATGAGGGGAAATTTCAAAAGGTGAAACTCTCTTTTAATGCTGCAAATGATAAAGTTGCAAACAGGCCTTTCAACCATTACAAATTATTGGGAGGAAATAGAAGCAATTTCCCTTCAACAATATCAATCACATGCATAGTTATAAAACTAGCCGTAGTTTAGTATAATGGGTGATGGTCCAAAGGGCAGTGAGTCATAATTTCCATATGTAATTATACGGAACATACAATCAAATATAATAACACCTTATGTGTAGTGACACACTTACTTATATTAGTCTTGGCAATTCTTTGCTAACCAGGTTGCGTGGGATCATGTCTTTTAACAGAAGGGTTCCTAGATGGCCTGGGTCTGCTGAATGAAATTAAAACATTTGCCATATTTATCAAATTTAAATGGAAGTTTTCCAGATGTTAAATCACAGATGTGCCAACATTTACTCAGCCACATGGGGTTTTGCCTGACAGACCTTTGCGTGTTATGTGAGCGAATTTGTCACTCTTACAGCTGCACAAACTAATATGCTAAGCTATCTAATTGACCAGCAATTTATATATGCCATCCATATGTGCATATATTTTTTATTTATTTATCTAAAGCAAGAGATAGAAATGGTTTTCTTTGTTCGCTACAGTCTGTATACCAATAAAGGTTTTAAAATAAAAGATTTGTATGGTTAATGCTTTAATGTTGTTATAGTACAATGGGCAGAAACCTTTTGTTAAAAGTCTGTCATGAAAAAAGGAGAGAGAGAGAGAGAGAGAGAGAGAGAGAGAGAGAGAGATTCAAGCAGGTGCAATGCCCTGAACAAACATCACATCACACCAAGTTCTTGTAATACTGCTGAAATAGGTCTCAGTGTTATTTGGATATGGTTGAATGTGGCATTGGTAAGAATATTGTACATTTTTATGACAAACTACCTGTGATGTTCCCTTATTTGTAAGTTTCTTTGGATAGCACTGTCTGTCAAATTGTGACCCTGTACTACAAAACCAGTCACAAGGGTCTTTTTTTTTTAAATTGAGATCATCTGAATCATCTCAAAGCTGAATAAATAAGCTTTCCATTGATGTATGGTTTGTTAGGCTAGGGCAATATTTGGCTGAGACACAACTATTTGAAAATCTGGAATGTAAATGTGCAAAAAAAAAAAAAAATCAAAATACTGGGAAAAACGCCTTTAAAGTTGTCCGAAAGAAGTTCTTAGCAATTTATATCATTAATCAAAAATTAAGTTTTGATATATTTATGGTAGGAAATTTACAAAATATCTTCATGGAACATGATCTTTGTTTAATATCCTAATGATTTTTGGCATAGAAGAAAAATCAATCATTTTGACCCATACAATGTATTGTTGGCTACTGCTACAAATATACCCGTGCTACTTATGATTGGTTTTGTGGTCCAGGGTCTCAATGTAAATATAAAAGTGAATATAACTATGTATTGAAAGTTTTTAAAAGAAGTCTGAATTGATTTGATCAAAAATACAGTAAAAACAATATTGAGATGTATATTACACTTTAAAACAATATATTTTAATAGATTTTAACAAAGTAATCCTGTAATTGCAAAGCAGAACTTTCATCATCCCAGTCTTCAGTGTCACTCGAAGTGTCATCCTTCAGAAACATGTAATATTTATATGAATAACTTAAAATGAAATAATATTTTTTGGAAATCATTTCTCAGGATTCTTTTATGAATAGAAAGTTCAAAAGAACATAATTTATTTGAAAGAGAAATATTTAGTAACTTATTTAGTAAATTAGAAGTCTTTACTGTCACTTGTGATCAATTTAATGTGACATAGCTGATTTGATAGGTCTGATGCGACTTAATTCTGGTTTATTAATGATTCCATTAACTATTCTTCCAGTGCTTTTTAAACTGATTCAGTTTGGCCAAGCCAAATTGGCTAAAACACTAAGCTTTTAATCATCTTAACCACAAATTATTGGTCAGGAAATTTACTACATTTAAGCAACTGCACTCTCTCTCTCTCTCTCTCTCTCTCTCTCTCTCTATATATATATATTATTGTTGTTGTTGTTGTTGAGAACAAGTCTATCTGGCTCAACTTTTTGTTTGAACCCTATAGTCAGGGCCGTAACCACCGTAGACATTGAGGGGGACAAGTCCCAACCAATAATCAGAAATCGCCAAACGTCCCCCCAATATTTGAAATTCTTGCACTGTATATACATATATTTGTCCCCCCTCAATGTTCAAGACATGGTTACAGCCTTGCCTATAGTGAATATTTGGTCTCACATTAAACTCAAATGAACTAGGAGACATTTTTCAACTACTCATGAACAGTTTGAAGCCATTGAGTGGAACAACATTGGCTTCTTGTAGAAAGCTGTGTTTAGCATATTGTCCACCCACTTGATGATCTTTTCGCTTTGGTCTGAATGAAAATGCAAATTCATTCTTTGCCACTAGGTGGCTTTTGGAGCAGTAAAAATAGCGGTTTCCCCGGTAACGATGTACACAAAGCAGCACTGTGCTCACAAATGCTGCTTCATCAGGCATTACAGGCATGATTTAATGAAAATTAGACCAATTGGACCAATCACCGCAGATTAGCGTCACGCAAAGGAGGGGTTTGGAAAAATGAATTGTTGAGCGAATCGTTTGGGAGCAAGTTAGGTAAAAAAAAATAAATGCATATTATAAGACAATGAAAGTGTTTTTTGATCTTGCTTGCATGTCAACCTGTCGTTGGGGACTCCTAAAACCAAAATATGAACCTTTCATTACCCATTATAGGGGCACTTTAATTCCCAAACCTGCTGTTAACTATGGTTTTCCTGCACATTCAGGCCATTGTCTTTATAAGCAAAATACATGTAGTGACTGTACTACTTTTTTTTCTCGATCTGTGAGAAAAATCACAGATCCCCAGACCACAGCACAAATCAGTCAAACATCCAGTCCTGTCAAGCTTCGATAAAGCGAACACTCATCAAGTGTGAAACCTTAAGACGAGAGCTTATCTCAAACCGCAAGTGCACTTCTGCACTTCTGAGGTTCACACTTTTTTTTTTTTTTCTTTAACTACGTTGCAGAACGAAAAGTGTGATAAATTCAAGGAAGTGTAGCGGGGATAACATCCTTGCAACTAAACAAGCAATCTTAGCAACTCTCACTAATGGTAGACCTCTCAAGGACACTCTCATTAGAGAGAAATTAAGCCACGCTCAGCCCATTAACATGGAAGCAATCAGTCTTGATTGATGAGCAGCCAAACATGTATGTTAAAGAATCTGTCACCAACCTGCTATCTGGTGGGGGAAGGGACAAGCACTAAAGCACCAACCGAAACAACAACAGAACAAATACTAACTTGCCTTTATTTACAGTGCTATGCCATACCACTCAACTTTCTATTGAGAAGTTTCAGCCCCAGTAACAAATTTTATGGTGGAGGCAGAGGATGCAACCTGAGTGTGAGGCATCATGCCATGGGGGAGGGCGGATGACTCAGCAGCTCTACAGTTTTTGAGGGCTGATGCTAGCCAGGACCCCAGGAGAGCATTCAAAGGGGAGAATTGAGAAGCTGAGAGGGGTGAATGATCTTCAAAACCTGAGCACAGATTAAACACTTTCATCTCAGACCAACAATCAGTGCAGCCCTTAGTGGAGAGCAACACAGGGAGCCTCGGGTTTGTGAGGTGTTTCCCTGCTGCTGTAGATTTTTACAGTGCTATTATTTGAAATTGTGGAAAATCCACTTTTGGTCAGACTGAAAATTGACAGTAAAAAGCAGCATCTTCTGTGTTGGTCTCTGAATATTTACAAACATAATTAAAAGTTCATATCTGAATTATTTAACTGTGATATTAAAATTATATGAGGCATTGTGCATAATAGGGCAGATCTTTGATGGGTTCTGTTTATACACAAGTGTAAACCATGCACTTGGGAGTTTTATGCAAATCCCATTAATATTCAGGGGAAATATGGTAAACATGTTTTGGAGTGCATGGACTTACTTCTGCTTATGTGAAGTGGTGACAAGCAACATGCTGTAGTATAAAGGGAGACATCAAATGTACTTTTATTATTTTATGCTCTTTATACTAGGGCTTGCTCAGCTACTCATTTTTACTTATCAGCTAATCGTCTAAAAAAGTATATGACTTGTTGACAAGCCAGTGGGTCAGTGAGGAGGAAACATGGCTGGTTCTGCAACAAGCATGCATCTGTGTTATATAACAGTAGTAGTAGTAGTAATAATAGTAATAATAACTCTTTTGTTGGAAGCTTCGATCTCTGTATCACTATGTGGTGTTGTTTAAAGGAATATGTTTAGTCTAAAGCTTAATATGCGTATTGTGTATTTGCTTGTGTATTTTCAGTATAGGTTTTGCTTTGTTTTTTGTTTTGTTTCATTTTGAGCCTTTTCATGAAAAGACCACAATGGGTTGTTCTGTGAAGTGACTATGATGTGCGTGTATTGCATGTGAAATATGTTAGGCCTACTCTTTTGTGTGACTTTATTGCAGTTGTTTGATGCTGGGTGCTAAAATAACTGACTCATTGAAACTTAGATGTTGTTTTTTTATGATGCAATCCTACTCAATACACATGATTTCTTTCTCTTGCCTTATTTGAGTCACAGAAACAGGACAAGATGCTGCACCTGAGTTTTATTAAGATCAAACATCTTGAAGGCTAATCAAAATCAGCCTGGCTCTCAGATCTGATTTCCTGCATCAGGATAAATTTACATGAGTGAGTGTTAATGCAATCTAAGGTTTGAAAAACAGCCCTTGTAATTGGTCAATTACATCAAGTTTGCATTTCTCTTATTTTTTTACGAATGTAGAAAAGGGGGCCTGCACAGCATTCAAAATCTAGTTTAATAATTCTGCCATGTTCAGTGTTCTTCCCATGCTATTACTGTTTGCTATTTTGTCGTGTCAGTAATATGTTTGTGCACCTGGGTTTGCTCAACTGCATTTAAAGCCTTGATTATATAGGTTATATTTAGATTCATTCATTCATTCATCCTAAAACTTTCTGTTTCTGTTCTAAAGTTTGGTATAAATTTAAAATATGAACTCAAACTTTTGAACTCGCTGTGACAATGTGATGTGGCATTGACTAAACTAGGCCTCCTTTCTTCTTCTCTTGTGTCTCTTGTGAATTCTGTTTGCTCCTGACATAAATTTTGAGACTTTTTTAATACACTGGTGCAAAAAAAGCTACATATTATAAATTATGAAGTCTATAAGTAGATATAACTATAAATAGATGTCATAGCTAATTCTAATTCTTAAGCCGAATTTCCATCAAATTTAGATTAAAGCTTTTACATAAACTGAGCCTCTGTGTGACATACTAATTCACAGTTTAATTCATGGCGTACAGTAAAACCAGGTGACAGTAAAATGTACCATCACAAAACAGTGATTTAGGGAATTTTCTCTCATTATGATGCCTCACGAGGACCGCTCTGATGTTGCAGTATAGCTGTAAGCAGAATGTCTCAAGTGAGTGATGGCTAATCGCCAAGCAGTAATGAATGCATGAGAAACGAAGCATGTTTAGCTCAGGAAAACTGCACTGTGCCATTATAAGATGCATTCCTGTCTGTAGCGTATGGACGAATCAGACACACAATTTTGCATTTGATTTAACAAATCAAATTAGTTCTTTAACAAATGGTCACAGACCCCCCCCCACCCAATACACATACTGGGTGCTGGTATGTCTGTCAATGACTCCAGGCCCCTGGTTACCATGGCAACCAGGAGACTTCTGCCAGGCCAGATAAACTTTACGACCTAATGGCATGTGGAGAGTCCTCGCTCTCACTACACACAGGAAAGACACATAATACACCATAAAAATGGACTCTTCTCTAATTAATTCATAGAAAACCATTCTTTGAATGAACATACATATCCTTCAGGTCATTGTGTATGTTATTATTCTTCTTGTATATGTTCTTGTGTATTTTATCCTGTTTATGTGTGTGCTTATAATAGATCACTAGGTGATATCACTTTAACTGTATCATGTTTGGTCTCTTTTCAGTCGTCTTCGGACGATTTAATTGAGAGTGTATATTTTATGTCTATAACTATGCAACATATTAGTGTCCTAAGAATCTTAAGTAGTTTGTGCATTAACCCCAGGCAAATTACCATGCTCAGAAACAAAGAGCCATAAAAACTTTCCCTCCATCACTTCAGGGATCCCATTGGCTCTCTGACATCCCAGAGGTGTGACCTCCAAAGCAGATAAAGCTCTCACGTAACCAACACCGCCCAGTCTGCGTTCCTGTGAGATTACTGAGAAGATGGGGATGTGAGCTAGAACTCTTCTGAACACTTTAAGTTTTTGTGCCAGGCCTTTCCGGCCTTGTCTTTCCATTCAACCAAGCTCCTTGGACCTCAGCAGATCTTTTTCTTAGCTTTTTCCCACTTTCTACCTGGAAAGAACATTTCCTACCTCAGAACATATTTGGAATTCATCACTCTTCAACCTGGAAGAACGTGATCGGGACTCCAAAACCTTAAAACCATTAAGACTTTCATCTGAGACTGCATTCTGGACACTCGATCCAAAGGCAGAGCAAGTATTGTACATTTAACTAAACGAAACAGAGGTTATTAGTACAAGTTATAGACCCCGTCATAAACGGCACTGATGGTTTTACTCAGGTGGATGACTTTCTCCATAACTGCATTCTATGGCTTTCCTGATGGTCTCATCCATCAACTCTCATTAGCCCTTTCCCCATGTATGAGTGATTGTATGTTTGTTTGTTAGTTAGTTTGTTTGTTTGTTTGTTAGACTAGTCTGCGTTAGTGTTTAGTTAATAAAAGTTGTGTGCACAAATTACATGAGTTTCTGATTCTGCTTTGCATATTAATGTCCCTTTACGATTTTGATCCTTGCTACATGCTCTAATGCATTAATACTTAGAAAGGTATTTTCTGTGGCCAAGAAAATATCCTTTCTTAGAGTTGATATGAACTTAAACTGAATGTTCGCTGGACGAACAGATTAGTTGATGGCAATTTAATTCTGTGACAGTTATTACTGTCAGCCGATATAAATAATTGTAATTAATCATAATTAATTGTAATTATTTATATACAATTCCCTTTTAAGCAAATTCGCTACATGTCCGAGCTAACATGCACAACTTAATTGGCTCAGTTCATCACAGGCGCGGGCCTAATTGGGTGACAGGTCAAAAGATGGATGATCGAGAAGGAGAAAAAAAAACAGTGCTGGGAATGTTGAAATGCTGGGTGGGAGTTATAAAACGCAGGAGACTGTCACAGCTATGTGTGTGGTTTGCCCTGTACTGAGACCCACAATCCATCTCTCATTGGGTGCTGAAGCCGCTCTTTCTATAGGATCTCTTAATATAGGAAGAGGGAGGTGTTTGGTTAAAGGTGGAGTAAGCGATTTCTGGAAGCCAGTGTTGATATTTGAAATCACCAAAACAAACACGCCCCTACCCCTGATAGCTCCGCCCCACACATATGTAATCTACGCAACCCAGGCAACGATTAGTTCTGTGAAACAAAGTGTTGTGGTTCTACTCGCCCTACTCCGAGCGGGATTCGAACCGTGGTCTCCAGCGTGGGAGGCGGGCGCTCTAACAAGGAAGCTAAAGGCCACAGCCTGTAGCGTCAGTTGCTAGAGCGCCTCTTGAGATCAGGGGAGTGAGGTTTTACCTGCACAGCACTTACCCGCTGGCCTCTGCTACACTCACCCCCCCTAAACCTCACTCCCATCCAGGTCACAGCACCAATGTTGCGGTCCTACTCGCCCCGCTCCGAGCGGAATTCGAGCTGCAGTCTCCGGTGTGGGAGGCGGGCGCTCTAACAAGGAACCTAAAGGCCACGGCCTCTAGTGTCAGTCGCAATAGCGCCTTTTGAGATCAGGGGAGTGAGGTTTTACCTGCACAGCACTCACCCGCTTGCCTCTGCTGCAAAAGCAAAACAATGTGTTTAAAGAGAATAAAAAATAATATCAAAAAGAACGGTCCTGTCTGTTGTTTATTAATTCAAGCGGTGATGTTCTACAATGTTGTCCGTTGACGCTGTTCGTAATCATGTCACTGGAATTCAAGTGATCACTGTCCCAATGTGCAGTGAGTCAGGGAACTTACTGTACCAGTGACACACCAGTGACTTACTGTACACACGATCAACTGATTCACGAGCTCGGGAGCTAGGGAGCTGATTGAGGCGCACCCCGTGTCTACACTGGATGCTGTGCGGCACGACAAATCTCCGACAGAGAACGGCTGCCGCATTCTATTTATGACGTACTGACACAAATTTCAAATGATTTTCAATGGTCGCTTTATCGCGTCCAGTGTAGACAGACTTTAGCTGTTGCGCCGTGCCGCGTCCGGTGTAGACACAGTGTTACTCACCTATCGAGAAGAACCAAAGCAACCTCGGCATCCGATCGCAGGCCTTCTGCTCCTTGAGTTCTCTCCAACGCTGGAAAGCTGATCCGATAATTACACGGGTCCTACTTCTTGCCTTATCATTCCGCATATGTTTTCCTCTTTTGTTTTTTATCTGGCATCTCTATCTTTCTGTCGCTCGGCTCAGCCGTTCACTGAATGCTCTCTCCTTCATATCATGAGTAGACACGCCACTTACTGCTGATTGGCTACAAGTTTGTTTTGGTACTCAGCCCCGACTCAGTTTTCTAAAGCATTTTTGAAAATTTACATACCCCACCTTTAAGGGTGTCTAAGCAGAGTTGTTAATTGCAGTCTGCAGTCCTAGTTTCACTTCCTTTGTATGTTATAGACGGTCACACACAGTCTGTAAAAAAAATTTAATACAGTTCTGCTCATAAATTTACATACTCCTAATGCTGCCTTCATTGGAATTATCATTAAAATTACATGTTATTTAGTACTGTTCTGTTTCACATAACATGTTTACATATAATTCACAAGACTAAATAATAACTGAATTTACATAAATACCAATTCAAAAGTTTACATACCCTTGAATCTGACAGGGATAGTTCACCCAAAAATGAAAATTCTGTCATTAACCACTCACCCTCATGTCATTCCAAACCTATAAGGCCTTTGTTCATCTTCAAAACACAAATTACAATATTTTTAAGATATTTTTACCTTTCTGAGCCTTGACTATGGTAGTTCCGTTGCTGTCTATGCAGGGTCAGAAAGCGCTCATATTTCATCAAAAATATATTAATTTGTGTTCCAGATGAACAAAGGTCTTACTGGATCAGAAAGACATGAGTGTGAAAGGTAACGACAGAATTTTCTTTTTTTGCTAAACCATCCCCTAATACTGTTTGTTGTTACCAGTATGATCAAGTTTGAATGTTTTGTGATATGTTCTTCATGAGTCACTTGTTTGTCCTGAGCAGTTAAACTGCCCACTGTTCTTCAGAAAAATCCTCCAAGTTCAAGATAAAGTACAACTTTACACTCCCCAGACTTATTTTATTTTTATTTTTTCATATTTTGTTAAAATTATTAACATCTTAAATATTTTGGAAGAGTTATGTAAACTTATGAGCAAAACTGTACATTTGCTAATGGCATGCTTATTACATATTTGGGCAAATTTGATTATATTTGAGTAAAAGTGTAGTACAGTCTGCTACTATTTAACAAATTTTTCATTCATTTTGCAGAATTCCACAGATTTTCCTGTAGCATTGGTGTGGAAAAAAATGACTGTTGTAGAACATATCTATCTCCAGTGTCTAAAGGCAGAAATGAAAGGTTTTTGCTGTTCATAAAGACTCATGTTGGAAGTGCAGATGTTGTAAGGAAGTGTAAAATCTACCACCCACTCACCAGCTGCTGATTAAACATGCATGTGCATTTCAGCCCTCAGCTCTCATTTTCTCTCCTTTATGTGTTGGTTCACATGGAATTTATTTGTTACTCTCAGGCTGAGGGTGGGAGAGCATTATTTCACTCTAGATTACAGCTGCACAATGATTGCAAATATTCTGACAAATGTGTCCATTGTGATTAGAACTGAACTGTACAAGACATTTCAGTCAATAGAAAGAGTTTTAAAGGTGTTCTGTTTTATTAGTTAACGTCTTTATCTCTTCAAGTTAATATAATAATAAAAATTATTATTATTATTATTATTATTATATTAAAATAATAGCAAAATAAAAGCAAGCTAAACTAAAGCAGAAATCCCATGGGGGTAAAAACATAATATATAAAAACATAATATATAATTGTTTGTTAATTCAAATCATAGCCTTTTTGGGTTTTGGAAATTGCATTAAGCCATATTATGGTTTCTATTCTATTTGTATTATTTGTGTATAGCCCTATTCCAGACAAATCTCTTCTAAGGTCAGCTCACTCTCGCTTTTTAAAATCTCTTTTTCTTTCTCATCTCTTTGCCTTTGTTCCTCTCTTGATGCCTGTGACCTTGCTCAGATCTTCACAGAGAGGGAGGCGAAAGGGCTTTGGAAAAGGGCCCGCTGAACATAAATGTGCTGTTTTGTTTGTTGTATCTTGAATCTTTAGTTACTGAAGTAATTGTTAAAGTGCACGCACTTTCTTGTAAGCTGCTGTACTCAGAAGTATTTGCCAAGAAAATGACTGTAGAAGCTCAGACCAGTTCAGCTCCTCTTTCTAATTCCTTCAAAGTCTGTAAAATATTGCTTAATCTACTCTACACTACTGTGGCAACTGGCTGCTATTTTACAGACCATTGGACCTTTGTTTTGTGGTCCTTTGTGGAGGAAAAAAAGACTGCTCAACGTATTCAAGAGAATTATTGTGTGCCTTTTTGTAACTGACTTCGAAAGCAGTTTCAAAGAATAAATGATGAACAGCAAGGGAGATGCCAAGTAACACAAGAACCAATCCAGGCATCCAAAAGACCAGAATTTGAACCGAATACATGCCCTATACCTGTCCTGAATTTTAGCCATTTTATCTGCCCTTGGGTTAAAATGTTACACAGCAACATTTGGTTCCAGAAAAACATGCAACAACCGTCAACACTAACCTGCGCTGCAAATTTGGCAGAAAAATGTGCTCTGTTTTTAAGCAGTCCCATCGGTGCGTCACGCACACACGTACGTGCGCACACTCACCGGCTGGCCCTAGGCAGGTGACCTATTTTCAGCAGCCGGTGGAGGGAGTGCTCTAGTGGAGAGAGATGGTTCTTCTATGGTCGGGCCATTCATGGCTGGCTAAGGATTGTGGATTAATTACCCCGTGTGGGAACCAGAGCAGGCACTGTAAGCGAGACACTTCAGCCTCCGCTGGCATCAATAATGCATTTTTCTGTCTCTCCATTTAATTTGCACACGAGCCACCAGCTCGCGTCACCAACTCTTTTAACTCCGCCGAAAGCAGGGACATCCGATATGAAGAGAGAGAGCCATGATATACACTATACCCCGACGTACACACACACACACACACACACACACATATACTCTACCTCTTGACCCCCCCCACCCCGCTCTCCCCTTCCTCTGCCGGCTGACAAATTGATTCTTTCTTAATGTGCTCCTGCTGCGAAAGCATTAAGAATAGAAAAAGGGAAAACTGAATGTGGTGATCAGTCGAGTAAGGAGACGGAGTCCAGATTCCACTAACGGAAACGAACAAGCTGGATCAGAACTGTTTTTAATTCCCTCACTTCTTTTATTACTTTTGTTGCACCACAGAGAAACTTTTGCAAAAAGATGAGAGAAGCTCGCCGTATCTAGCGGATTACGATGCTTGTGCTTGCCAGTGAGTGACCAGCCATGATTGACCTGTTAAAAGGTGAGGAACAGGATAAACCGCATGGATACAACAGAGGTGGGTCATCTGATACAGCCAGGTCTGTCTGGGTCACTGCGTTTAGAAAGGAGGAAGTGATGGAGACTATAGTGCGGTGAACATATAGCTGATTGGTTTGTGGTTTTGTCTGTCTGCCAATTGCGTAATTACGCTGTTCTTGTAGAAAACACATGTTTAAAGAGAGGCACAGGTCAGTGATGTCTGGGGAGTTTGGTGCCTAACTTTAGTCCATTGTATTATTTTAAATTAATAGTGGTGATGAATTAATAATTCCTGAGATGAATGGATCCGCTAAGTGGGTTCAGTCAGTGCCTTTAAGGCACGGCTGATGGTGATGTATGAAGAATAGTCGGTGTGTATAATTGCAGCATGTTCTTGTCATTGTATTGTGGGGAGTATTTTTACAGGGTTAAGTGTGTGGAATTTCATCTTCTGTGCTGGCAGGTTCTCTAATGACCGTATGAACATAGAGCGAGAACAAGGTCTAGTGCTCTCAGTATGCATTTGAACTTTTGTGATTGTTTAACACAACCCTTTTACAAAGAGTCACATAGAAAACTAGGAAATTTTTGGTGCAAATTAAGGGTATGGCCCAGTTGGTGCTCTTGATGTGTACTTAAGAAGTCCACAAGACTTTAATGTGTATCATTTGACATTGAACAGGGCCTACCTTTTGAGTTACTTGCATGTGTCTTATGCTGTGGCCGAAATTGCATACTACATAGTAGGTACTACATTTGGTTTTAAACTTGCTTTTCAACCATTAAAAAGTATATTTAGGGTATAAATGAATTTGTCTAATATGAATCAAATTCTATTATGTTTTCACTGTCATATGACCTACCAGTGTCAGTTGTGTCTTTTTACTGCCATACAATTCCACTTCCATGGCCTCATAAGACAGTAAAGTCTCCATCAGATGCTCACTACAGAATCTCGCCAGATGTAATGAATAAACTGGGAATTGTTCGACTACTGTTTTATGAGTAATATGAATTCAGACATACTACTCTGGGATACAGTTTTTCACCTACCTACCCATAGAAGTAGGCATAATCAGGTGAAGGGTTAGTGTTTTTTTGTTTTGTTTTGTTTTTTTGTCCATACAATGAAAATGAGTAGGGTCTAATATTGTTTTAGGCCAAACCGGCTTGCACTGTATGGACAAAAACAAATTAAACTTTCTTCTGAATATCTTTTGTTTGTGTTCAACAGAAGAAAGTCAGTCCTACAGATTTATAATGATGTGAGGGTGAGTAAATGATGACAGAATTCAGTCTCTTTAAGTCACCATACTTTTTGTTTTGATGCTTTTCTTTCTTTGGAAATTTACGGTACAAAGTTTTCTCTCTTTTTATGTACTCACACATGTGAAAACTAATTTGTCAAATGTAGGAAATAATAGTTCTGAAGTGTTGCACTCACCTGGTGCCACTCAGTGGTTCTACCTGACTAATCCACTGGCCATCTGGCTTTTATTTAATAAGAGAGGGACGCTTTCGGTTTTCTGGCCAAGAGAGACTGAGCCTATCGATCTGCACTCGCACTCATCGAAAAAACAATCAGACCTCATCAGGAGCTTCACGTATATGTGCTATTATGACATCATCAACCTGTGCCCAGGAGAACTGCACCAATTAACCGCCAGCCGACTCCTCTCTGAGCTGTGAACAAACAAGCCCAGCTTTGTACAGCAAAAAGGCAATTTACCCAGGACTCAATGCTTCAGTTTTCAGGCACCACAGCTGATTCTAATCTTTTATCATCCTCACTCTTGCCAATTTCAAAGGTACCAGCTCAAAATTAATTGCTTATTAAATCAGCATTAACCTTTTGACATCATTTGCTGCCAAACCTGAATGCTATACTGAAGCTAAAGAAATTACATGTTTCTCTCCTCTTGGTAATTTTGTCCTCCAAAAGTACATATAAAGCCATGACATGCATCCATGAATCCATTGTGGAAAACATTGTGGTTAAATTGTACTTGAGTAAATAATGAACTAAATAATAATAATTAGTAGTAGTAGTAGTAATAGTATTTTTATTATTATTGTTATATATTACTGAAACAATTTTCACTCTGAACATAAAACTAATTTCAAAATTAATTGCAAAGAAACAAACAAACAAAAAAATAATATATATTTATTTTTTATGATTATTTATTACATTATAAATGTTTATAAAAAACTATTTAACTAACTGGTTTTGCCGTGCTGCATAGTTGGTAAGTAGGCATATATGCAGGGTTAGACGCCTTACTGTTTTCACTTGTAGCTAGTCTAATTGATGAAAGTGTATGTGTGTGTGTGTCTGTGTGTGTGTCTGTGTCACTGATGATGTTAATTGACCAACAGGTCAGGGCAGTAATGAGAATCTAATAAGTGGGAACAGCCATTTTAATCCATTAATCTGAGCTAAGCTTCCCCATCAACAACATGCTTTAAATCCGTTTATCAACACGCTAACGTGTGACAACTTTCCAGGCTAATGAATGCTAAAACTGTATGTACAAGAATAATCTATGTCTCTCTTTATTTACTTTCAACAGTAGAACTCTAATCTTTTTCATAACTGATACAAACCCAACCCAAGTCCTCTCTTTTTTTGTTGTGCCATCTTTGTGAGGGATGCTAGGTACAGTAGCATGATACACCTGACATACCAAGAGTTATGAATAAGCTTTAAAATGCTGGACAGGATGCTATGCTCATCAAACTTTAAACTTGACTGGAACAAAAGGAAGAAAAGAGACATTATTCTTCATTGACAGACTGCATGCCTCAGCAAACATCAGGCACAGAAAGATCTAATTTATTGACGAATACTGAATTTCAAAGTTTTATTCAGTGCTTTTCAGCTGTCCAAAATAAACATATTCTGAAAGACGTGTCATTTTACCCTTGTGAGGGGAATACAAAGTCAGAACCCACCCAGTGATGTAAAACAAGGGGCTTTTGGATAGTAGTAGAGTATATTTGAACATGTGAATGATCATATGTCATTCATTCATTTCCCAAAAGAAACCTGTGCCCAAAACTCATCTAAAACATTAAAACAACCACCCTTAACAGTTTGGGCATGCTGGGAGACCAGCAAGCCACTTTAGGCTGTTCTAAGCTGAGTCAATGTTACACTAAATGTGCAGGTTGTACATTAGAAAAAGGGAGCCGTATGATTGTTAAATTTAATCTCAGTTTGAACAGAGTCATTGAGATATGTGTTGCTCATGGTGTATTCATCATTGATTATGCTGAATCATGGCCTCTTGTTTTTGTGCACCAGAGCATGTTGTGCATTATCACTGGCATTGACCTCTGAGAGAGATCTGATACGCTTAAGATTGGAAAGTTAATATGTCCGTGTAACCCCACACCTCTGGAGCTCTGAATGGGACCCACAGAGCGAGCCACTGAATGGGAGGCGTAGGGGTATAAGTTGGTCTCTGATGTGTATGTCCCATCTTTTGGTAGTGACCTTTCTGAATCACAATCACTTTGGGATCATTTCATCTCCCACGTCCTTGGAAGCTGATTATGCGGTGTCAGCCAGAGCTTAGTACTAAATGTCAACAGTGTATTCAAGCTAAAATCACACTCATCTGATGATTTGTATTAAAATTCAGCCATTTGTTTGTCACAATGAGGTTTTCCACAATGGATGATTTTTAATGTAGGTGATTTTTGATGCACTTTTCTTCACGGTTTCGTAGGCTTATGGAAGTGTAGCTCATGTTTTGCATTTATTGTACTAGTGAATTAACTCCTGCTCTTATTCAGTTTTATGCACTGTTAATGTACACAGATATGTGTGGAGCAAAAAAGGCCACCTGTTGTTTCAAGCGTAAGATAACACTTTTTCCCCCTTCCACACATCTTGTATGAACGATTACACTATGTTATTGTATGAACTATGATAATAGGGTGAACATTTGTATTCAACCATACATAAAATATCAGTGTTTTGATGACATTTAAAAAATAAAGACTCTTGCAATTTAGAGATGTACAAATTTTTAGGAATAATCTGACAGCTCTCCAGAACTGAAATTAGTAGAATTCATTCATTCATTCATTCATTCATTAATCATTTATTTATTTATTTCATTTTGTTTTGTTTATTTGTTTTACTTGCACACCAACAATTTAGAGATATCTTTAGGAATATTGTGAAAACTGGCCAAAATAGAAATTGCTGAAATGAATGAATGAAATTAAATAATAATAATAAACCATAACTTGCACACTTTTGTGGCAAACAAGGCCCAGTTGAAATTGCTGTCTGATAAGTGTGATTTCAGCTTGAATGCAATATTGACATTTATTACCAGAGCTCAGTGAGATTTTTGACATGATGTGACCTCGAAAATATTTTAAATCAGAAAGGTCACTTCTATGAAACATACACCTTCAAGAACCATACCTTACTGCAAATACCTATAAATGTGAGCGCTATTACACTGGTGGTAAAACTGTAATAAAAACAGTGAGCTCTGACAGAACTATGGAGTTTTCAGTTCCTGCTCTCAAATCTAGCTGCAGTTATTATCGACTAATATTTAATCAAATGTGCTGCCATAGTGAGATTTAGAAAAAGAATCACAAATACGTTCTGACTATATCCATCTTACACAGAGCTGGAGGTTTGTAATGAGCAGGAAATGAAACTCAAATGACAGTATAGTCACGTACAAGCAATGTTACAGTAGCAGCGTGATGGGTGGAGATTTCGAGGGTGAACGTGAAAGAAAATGACTGATCAAATTTTGTTCTCTGCCGACAGTGTGGTTTTTTCAGTCTATTTTTTCCCCTTTGCATCAACCCACATATTGAGTATCAGAATATCGGCAATCATCGGTGTAAGCAGAGGTGCAGTGGTGTGAGATTGATCTTTGGAGGACCTTTAATCTCGGGCTTGATTGCACCATGCGTCGACACAGCGAGCTGAGTGGCGGAAATCAGTGCTGGATTTCCAACTGACACCCAGTGTATGCCCTGATTATGCAAATGACATGCCAATCAGCTTCAGTTCTCTGACTACTGCACAGCAAACAGGTCACCTTGTTCGAAAGCCTCGCTCTCTCTAATAATAATAGGGATTGTGGTTTTATTTAAGATTTGGTGTTTTGGAGGTCCAATAATTCCTTCGTTCTCCATGTATCAGATCATATTTATTGATATTGATCATAATGAGTACAACTACACACTTTTTTTCTTTGTTGTTTTTTCCTAAGATGTTCTTAAAAAAGATATGTTTTTTAACATATTGTTGTGTATTCTAAACTGTATGTTAACTCATGTCATACTACAGTCTAAAAGTTGCTGAAAGCCTTACATCCATTTTTCAATACAAAATACCCTTTCATCAAAAACAAAAAGAATACACTCACCAATTTGCTTCTAAACATAGAAAGACATCCCATTCTTCTTGAACATCTGACGTGACGTCTTGTCAAAGTGACTCATAGCACTCAACCAAAGCTCATGGCAAATGCTGAGATCTTCATCTCCAAAAAAATCCATCATGTCAGTTCTCCTACCCTCCACCATCTCCATTTTGTTCCAAAAATCCATTCCTGAAGCAGTTTTGTGTCCTACTCTGGATATCCAGTCAGGTGTGATGCTAATGTGTGTAAATGACTGTGAGGCTTACCATGCTAAATAAACAAATCTCATTCGAGGGCCAGTTGTGAGAAGATATTAAATCTGTTGTTCAGAGTGCAGATTAACATGAACTAATGAAGTGTGGGTATTGATTGGCATTTTACTGACCATTGTTCACTCCTTGTATTCCCTTGTCAGCTTCAACAGCTCGTTGTGCTTTAAGAATTAGGCTGTGAGACCCATAAGGAATGAGAGGAATATGGAAAAGTCACATGTTAGATGGGGTGTAGCAATGTAATTACTAAATAAACATTTATTAGATTAAATACTGTTTATATTTTAAGCATATTTTTGTTTTCATTTTTCAGTTACGGATGGTTTATTAGCTAAAGTTATCCAGCCCAAAGCAATGAGCAGTTTTCTCTTTTTCTTGATAATGTTATTTGCTTAATATTCCTTGATTATCATGTTTATGCAATCTAAAGCCCTCTGGAGTGTGAATTTAGTAAATATTACATGTTACTTTTCATTTTACCCCCAGTATTGGTGATTAAAGCTGGATAATTGATTCTGGATTTCATTTGACATCCCTGTACTAATGCTATTCCACCTAATTAATATTCATGAGCCAAGTCGATATAATGATACACTGTAATGACTTATTGTGTCTCCCTACTTTTCAGTTTGTGCCTTTATCACTTTTAGGACCCACTACTGTGTGTACTAATTGTATCTAAGTCAACACTGAATAATTATTAGGCTTTGAAACTTATTATTAATACTTATTAAACTAAAACTAGTCATGCAGTTTATTTTTAAGCATGGTTGTAGTTTTTTCTTTTTTTCCAGTTTTATTCTACCACCAGTTACTGTGGTTAAAACTATACCTGATTCCTGACATTTATGTCCTAATGCCAATTTACCTGCCATTCAAATCTAAAGGGTGAATGTTATGCCACCTAATTAATATTCATTAGCTAACCTTATATATTGATATTATGGGGGACCTTTTCGATCATTCCTATGCCTCTGCATGTTAGTACAGGTTAAACAAGCAAAGTAAATAACATATGCACACAAGGAGACAGAGAGCAAACCTTGCATAAATGTGAGAGTAGTTAAGTGCAAATGTGAGCATCCTTTAGCACGCCTTTGAAGGGCACAGGAAGTATTAACTTTCCAGTGTGAACATGGAGCGCTTTTATGGATGATTGTTGGTGTTGAATATATTTGACATTTTCGTATCAGGTGATGTTTGAGGAGGAGGTGTGCAGAGAGAGGTGAAATATGCATGCAAAGAGCAGGGGTACTCTATAAACAAGGTCGCGTCTGCGTTAGAAGAAAGCTTTCAAATGCCTTCTGAATATGTTATCGTCGTTCGCTCTTCCTGTTAATTCTTGTCAAGGCTTGGCATCATGCCTTTGTTTGTCTTTTGCTTTGCTTCGTGTCACAATCTGTCTCACCTTTCACATCACCGCATGCTAATAATTAGTGAAACTCTGATTAAGTGAGGGGGAAAAAACACAGCTACAACCATAAAATTACAGATATGTTTGTTTCATTTCTCGTTGCATGCAAAGAAACATTGTGGGTATCTAAGACTAGACAGGGAATCCAGTTTCACAGAGGGAGACTTTGTTTAATAGCCTGCGTTGTGCTGAATAAGCCTCTAGGGTTGAGAAAGCTGCAGCTATTCTCTTAACAGTGGCATTGCTACCCCCCGTGATTTTCAACCGGGCCTTTTTGTGCTTATTTAAGCGGTATGTGCGCTCATTTTGTTCATCTTCCCTACGGTAGAGGTGCATCTGAATCTTTGATGAGCTCTCAAGAGGATGGGCAGTTAAACTTTGCCTGTACGGTTTTTGCATAAACTAGGACAACATCCTAAAAGCAATTAAAGAGAAACATTCTTTATGTTCTCACATTCGAACAGAAACACTATCATGAATGTTGAATATAGCTGATATGACTCTTAGAATAATATACTACATAACTTGCAACTCGTCTAAAAATATTTATTTCGTATTCTCGTATTCATTCAACTACTGTGTGACTTACATGCAGCCTTCCAACAGCTTGGAGTTATAGTTTTTTTCTTTTTTCTTCAAGAAACTGATTTCAAGATTCCTTCTGATATTGAGGCTGTGATGTATATTTTCATTGGGTTTTATTATGCCTGTAAGTTTATTTATCCAAGTACAATTTCACCCTCACAATACCAGCGTGTCCTGAACTGCCACAGCCATAACAGATGCTCCAGAATTGAATATAGATTCAAGTGAGCAAGACAGGCTGCCTGATGAATCTCAATTTGCTGGTGACCATATTTCACGGCT